>BDMV01000002.1:29102250-29250523 GCA_008326285.1 Oryza officinalis
CCCCAGCCAGGCTCTTCACATGCGTAGCTAGTGAGAGCAGGCCTGATCGGTAGTAGTCTCCACCGCTGAGAGACAAGTATAGAGGAATAGATATAGAAGAGAAAGAAGGGGGAAACGAGAGAAAGACAGGAAATAATATAATTTTTCATGGATCCAAGCATTGCTGACCAAGCGGAGTTAGCATCTCCATGGTAGAGTGGCAAAAATACAGAATCCAACCAAATCTAGTGGCATGAGAGCGAGCTGCTCATTTTTAATGGCAGTTTGCCAATTGGAGAATGCGCTGATGGCAAAGATATAAATGTTTCTAAACTAAGCTGGTCTTCTTGAGATGCTATAATACAAATACTCTTTTTTTCTTATATACACATTATATCATATATATGTTCTCTGAAGTCTGAACTTCCAGAACCTAACCACTCTGTTTAAAACTTTGCAGTACTTTTTCCACAAAAAATTTGAACTCCCTCAATTCTTGAGCAAACGCGAGTTCTTATGAGTTTCTGTGGATGGGAATGAATAGCCTGATATTGATATGTATAGATGGTTGTGTTCGATGGGGAAAGAAATATTTTATGATACTCGTGCTATTAAATTTTAAGTATATTTTTTAGGCGCTGCTTAGCCATATGAAGAAAATTGCCAAATATAATCAGTATCTCTGGTTGTACTTCGAGATCTATTTATTTCATAAATCACTAGCCACTTAGTCACGCTTCGCGTGACTCCAAGTATAACCTGCCTATATGAATGGGCAATTAATAGTCGGTTTGGTGAGTATACTACTACTACAGAGTCGGTTTGATTTGATTTATCATCAAAGGTTTTTTAAGCATGACTTATAAAATTGGCATGCACCATGGCGGATGACGCTCAGGCGCTGCCTCCAGTACCAAGTAAAATTGGCATGATATTGACGTACGAAGGTAGTATGTAAGTATTTATACACTCTGTCATACATATAGATATAAACCTACATATAGAAAAAGCTTAGATAGTAGCATATGAAATTGCAAGTAGATGTAGATATATATTTCAGTCATTACATATGTAAGGCTTCCCATCCGTATGTGAGCATGTATAGGGAAAGGAACGATCTTATATATGCTAATCTTAGCGCAAATCACTTGATTAAGGATCATCATGGAGGTTAATAATTCCAGTACGAATTCATGGCTGAGGCTTCATTCAATATTTTTCTTTATTTGATCAGTCGATCAATTAACCGAACGTAGTGCCAAAAAGACTAAGGCACGTGAGTTCTCTCCTATTTGAGACCTTTTGTCTCGAAGCCTCCAGATTGATCTAATAGATTCCATTCTCATATATGATCCAACGGTCTATTTGTTTTACCAGATTCAGATTCATCCGATGGTGCTTGCAATTTCAGATGACATGGCTCATTCTCCTCTAAAACAGCTTGCTGCTTTCACCTATTAAGATGTGTGTCCCAATGATTTGTTGAGCTACTATTGAAACATAATACAAGTTAATATATTCCCAGGCACATACATTCAGGCAGCATGGTTAGGCAAAAATCATCAGAACCTCAGGATACAGGGGCGAATCCAGGGGGGCAGGAGGCTTGGCACTCAGTTTGCCATAATCTAGCTAGATAGTAGTTAATAGTTGCAAAAGATAGATAGTTGTCACTCATTTTGCCATAATCTAGCTTTTGTGTCTTTTTCTGTTTATCTAGACTTTTAGCTCGAATGATATTATCACTGCTTATGATCTGTCTGCTCAAAAGGCTAAATTAAAATAAATAAATATATGCAGTATAGCTACATGCCTATCTTTTGAACTTCTGTTTTTTCTATGTTGATATGATATATTACCTATGGGAAACCTTGAAATTCGCATATATTTTTTACTCTATTCTTTTAATCGTGATCACTTATCAAGTTGGCCCCCCTCATGCTTAAATCCTGGCTTCACCACTGTCAGGTTTCCTTCAGGCATCACTTTTTCACATGCAGAGAACACAGTCACCAAACATGCCCTAAGTATCATTAACTTTATGTATAAATGTTGCTTGGTCTTTTCACATAATCATAGGCTGGAATAAGGGATGGTCAATACATAGTACATGTAAACAAAAAGATTCACCTAGTATGGAGACTTCTGCTGCTTAAACAGGAAAAGTGGTCCGTAGAAAAGGCCAATGTCCAGGTAACTGATTCAGCAAAAGTTTTTTAAAAAATAGAAATCCCAGGGACGCAACAATTTCTTGCGTTTTCATTATGACTTCAACAAAGAGGTTAAGTTTTGCCCCCTAGCATAGGACTACAGCAATATTCAACAGGTTTCGCAATCCACAGATTCCCATCTCAAACCCACCTTTTCTAATGAGACGACATTCTAGTCAGTACCTTTGTAAGCTGAAAATGTCCAGAAAACCCCACTCTTGGATATGCACCATGAGTCTAGAGAGGTCCAACTTGCAGTGGGTCAGCTTACTCTACAGTATACACACCAAGTCATGGAGTCCTTGAAAGCTTCTGATGACAGCTCAAATACCAACTATGGCGCAGGAATGAACAACATATGCTTGGATTTTTGTTCAAGAAAAAGGTGCTAAAACCAACTGGGCAGCTATAGCTAAGACACCAGAAATCCTAGAAATGTGGGGCCCAAAAAACAGTGAAGGGAACTCATAACTCACAAGGCCTTTATATCTATATTGTTGCAGGTAATCATGTGCTGGTACTAAGAGGAAGCCAGCCAGATATCAGTTGAGAATGGATGTAAAAGCTATACAGACAAGCTACAGTTCAACATACACACTTTAGATAGGTTCAGCATGGGTGCAAATGCTCATAGCTTTTATCCTGAACAATCCACTAGACTGAATACACTAACATGTGCTACTTGCATAAAGAGTGGTCTATATGAAAAGTCAATCACTTGCTAACCAATTGATCTAAGGGGTGTAATGGATCTTTTACGGGATGATCCTGTAATTCTGTGGGGATGGTCCTAATCCACTTTTTTCTACTACCATTGTGCTCACTAGAGATGAGGTAGTAACACACCATCTAAGTCCATTGCACAAACTGAACAAAAGCATGAGCAGTGGGTTGGTTGCATTGAAAATTTCAGTATTGGTATGTGGAACATTTGGAAGTGGAATGGCCAAATGTTTGATGGCAAAAAACCAAGCTTTTTGGCATGGCAAATCCACTTTAAAGGGCACTTAGGTATGTTTAGAGTAAAAAGAACAAGACAACCATGGAAAACATGGCTAGACAACATAATTTGTAATGGATAGCCATTAGTCATACTGCCCTTCTGGTCATAAATATTTCACTATTCCATCCAAAGGAAAGGAATGATTTCCTCTTAGGACTAACCTATTTCTTAAACTAAAACATCCCATCACAGCACAAGAACCCAAATTTGCTGGCCATGAATGACCAGGTACAAAGGAATACGACATCCCAGCAAACAAGAACTTGCATCCAACCCTCCACAGCATAACATATAGTAGAAAGATGAGAGGGAATTGGATATTTCCCAGATGGTAGACCATAATCTATCGTAGTATAACATACCATCCCAAGTTGCCATGACTACCTGGGCATTGTAATTTCACTGATTTGTGACAACCAACTTTAAAACTTACTTTCAATACCATTAAACAGTTATACTTCAATAAGTTATTCGAATTTTTTCCTAAATTAAGGAAATATTTCAACCACAATGAGTTGAGACAGATGAGGAGAAGGTAAACCAAAAATAAATAAACTAACAGTCACAGTATTAAACCAAGATCTGTCCTAGCTATTTTTAGTGGAGCAAATTAAGAATTGTGTTTGGAGAAAAGTTTTACTTCACACCTATTCACAAGAGAAAGAGTGAGAGTGGGAGACGGATATGACTGACCAGGTAATAGCTTGTCCCAGTGGAGCATGTCCTCCAAAATATTCTCACATTCCTTCATATTACTGAGGTGGCCATTATCCACAGCCTTCTTGATCATCTCATTCCACTTGTCGTCCATGTTAAAGAACTCGTCACTTTTGATCTTTTTCTCCACATACTGTCTGGCGTTGTACAAGTTGTCCAGCTCCTCATCAGTATCGTGCATTTCCTCAAAGTCGGACTCAAAATCCCTGTCACGAACCTCAGGGAGTGGTTTGCTGCGCAGCTCCTCGATAAGTTCCTCGTCCGTCTCGCTGTGCATATCAGCAAGCTTCCGCTCGAGAACAGCCTCTGTGACAGATGGTAGTTCTGCTTCATCATCCACCTCATAGTAAGTTTCCAACCGCCGCTTCAGCTCTGCAGTCAGAGATATCGTCATGGACAAATCAAACAGATCATTTCCGTGCAATGATTAATATTACGGCATAGGAAGATGAAGAACCACGCGCGAGACTAAAGGCAAAGTGTTTCTGGGCGCGGGTGTTTGGTCGAACAGGTGGCATGCGCATAGCAGAGTCCAATCTTTGCTTAGGAAGCGAGGAAGCATCCAGCGGCGAGGCATTTAACCGAGCAGGTGGTGACTCCGATCTCATCAACAGGAGGACCAATTCCGAGGGGTGCAAGCAAAGGGAATGTTCTTAACAGCTCATTGGCATTTCGCCGAGCAGTCAGTGTTGGTGCATCCATTGTGTCAGGATACCGGAGAGATGCTTCGAGACGAGAGAAAGTACCTTTGTTTGGGACGTCTGCGGCGGGCGGCGGAGGCGCGGCATCCTCAGAGAGGAGGCGGCGGGAGAGGAGGAAGGGGAGGCTGGTGGTGGTGGTGGTGGTGGCGGCGGCGGCGGCGGCGGTTGGGGATCGAGATGGAGGCGGGGAAGGGAGNGTGCGAGAGGCGGTGGAGGTGCGTGACGAAGCGCCTCATTGCGGCGGCCGGAAGAGGGGAAGAGCGCCCAGGCGCGTGTGGGTCTTGCAGGGGGCGTGTTTCCGGGAGGAACGGGGTTTAGGGTTCCCAGGTGGAACTGGGCCGGGTCTTCAATTGGACATTGCTCACTTATAGATGGTCTCCATTGATTTGAATAAGTCCACATGGAGTCCCTCAAAATATAGTCCAATATGATGCGTATCCCTCGACCGCATTTAGTTTTTGACCCGCCAACTACTAAAATCGGTGTAAAATGACTCTCTCAGTGGTTTTGAGGGTAAATTTCACTTACGTGACTCGTTGACCTAGTTCAACCGACTAAGTTAGAATGTAGAGCCTACATATCAGTTACTCCCCCTCTTCTCTACTCTATCCCCTATGATTTCCATTCGTCTCGATAACGCTAGAACCGGCCTCGACGGCGTCGAGAAGGATGGGCGTCTCGATGACGCTAGAACCGGCCTCGACGGCGTCGAGAAGGATGGGCATCAGGCCATGTTGATGCGGAAGCATCGTCACGAATGATGCAGAGGCCAAAGGTAGGGAGGCAGTGGCAGCGTCCGATGATCCTCGGAAGCAGCAGCAAAGACCAGGAAGGAAAAGGGTTGTTGCTCGTTGCTCGACACTACTGTTCGCCGCCGTGCCTATCAGTCGAGCGAGCTATAGGGAGGGACTCCAACACTATGACGATGACGAGCGACACACACGGCGGTGGACAGGAAAGGGGGAGGGATCTAGCCCGCCGTCGTTAGGGGAGAGGCACAAGGGCGGGCGCAGCTCTGAGCTACAATTCTGCCAATGGCGTCACCACATACCACTTAGACGATTGCCATTGGGGCCGATGAGGAGTAGCTCCACGGCGGCAAAGTGACATTCGCAACGGCAAAGCAGCAATAGCAGAAGCTTGCTGGCCACGCCATCTAGATCTGCTTGCTGCCCTTGGCCTTCTCGACCGCCATCATGGTGCGAGAAAAGGGAAGAAGAGTTGTTGCTTTCGTGACCGCTAAGAGAGATAGGGCACCCTCCGTCGCCGAGGGAGATGGAGGGGAAGAGAAGGATAACTTCGATTTGGGGAGGAGTCGACATTGATGGTCCGACTACAACTACCATAGGGGTGTTGTGCCTAAGCAACCGGTACACCAACTGCAGTTTGTTATTGTTCTAGCTATGACAAGAACAAACTTGAAGCTGCAAGCAATCGAAGAACAAGCAAGAATAAACTGGCAAGAAAATAGTTCACAATAGTTGCCAAATGATGAAACTGATACAAGGTTGGGGTTCTGAATCAAGTATCCGGGTGGTCTAGCTGACACATGCGAATACAAGAAAGGAGCTGAAACTAAACTTGCATCTAAACAAAACTCAAGCTACAAATAGTGGTTGTTACAGGTTTATATAGGTGAAAAAACGACCAAGAGGGGTGGGGGGAGCAAACCCTACTCTTAGTGGATCCCTAATAGGCTCTACTGAATACAAGGACTAAGCCTAAGTTTTTGGTGCGAACATTGTTTTGTTTACTTGTTAACAGCGGATTTTCGTAATCGGCCCGGAGAAGGAAGAGGAAACCGACGTGGAGAAAAGGACTGAATTAGAGTCGAACCAAGTCTCGTATCGGACTCGGTAAGCGTATTGGACTGGAAGAGGCGCTACCAGGAAGAGCGTATCGGCCGATACGGATTCAGTATGGTCATCGGCCGATAGAGGCTGGAAGTTGACAGAGTCAGCGTGGGCTTGGTTTGGGCTCAGGATAAGCTTCAAGGAAGTTGCCAAATAGAGATAAAGCTCGGTTTTAGGCAATTGTATCTTGTAAATTAAGTAGGTTTAAATCTGATCTTTGGCAAGAGTCTGCAGCAAAGACTTGTTTATTAGTTAGAGATAAGATCGTGTCCTACAAGGACCATGTTGTAATCTCGGGTATAAATATCCCGGTAGTATGTACATAGAAACTCTCTCACAACTCAATACAACAATCAATTTGTTTCAATCTATTTTCGGCACATCACCAACCCTCGCAAGAGGTTAACTCCGGCGAGTTCTTGCTTCCCCAGAGCAGAGGTAAGAACTCGTGCCCGACGATCTACATCGTCGGGGCTAGCGTGTCGCTTTAGACACGTTAAGCCTCGATGATGTGATCGTTGTTTATCATGTTTTGAATGATCTTGATAAATGTCTTAATTATGCTTCGCCAGCGATTTACTCGTTTTAGGGTTTGTTGCCGACGGCGGTTTAATTACTATGCTTGATTAGATCTTTCAATGCATCTACCATCCCCAAAAGCAATCGGCGACTTGATTTTCTTTGTGTTAGGTCTCAATTCACACTTTGAGTTGCTATCGACCTTAGTCCTGTTTTGAGATTTAACTCGAAGCCTGTTTTCGGTTGTAATTAAGGATAGCACTAAGGTTTCAGCCAGTCTTACCTGATACATATGATTATCTTAAAGTCTTTATGTGTATCTGTCATCTACATGAATGGATTGATGAATATAAATGTATTTGTTATAGATTACTCTTTAGGGTTTATCTGTGATCAGTATGTTTATATTGGTTGGTTAGTTCATATAGATTCACATTAGAGTATTAGCTAATGTAGTTATCTTTATTATTTCTTATCGGCCGATGCCATTAATTGACATCAGTATGTTGATGAAGGCCGATAAGATTAGGTTCATGCTTTAATCTTGCTTTATCATGAGTAAGCCGATATAGCTTTGCTTTATCGGCTGGGCCACGACAATGCGACATCGGCCTATCGGCCGATCGATCATTGTTTTCTGATATGGTTTACTTGTTTATCTTGTTGATTGCAGATCAAATCAACTGGCATGCCCTACACACACCTAGGCAAGCCTTTGGACCTGCACTGGAGTAAAGCAAACCTCCCAGGCCACCATGGAAACGTGGAACCCGTTTGGTTGCAAGGCGGGTCGAAATTCTATGCCAACACGCTTTTGGCACGCCTGGTGGGACCACAAGAACACGAGCTTTGCAACAGCAAGAAGACCACTGTAAGATGTCAAAGCAGGGTGAGATCTCCGAGGAGAACGTCGTCTCCGTGACCGTTGACCAGTTCAATGAAGAGCAGAGAGCTGAGATGGACAAGCTGGTCGAGTAGTTCCAAAGTATGTACCTCCAGACATACTCTAGGACTCGGCAAGGCACCCTTATCCAAAAATCTAAGGTGGTAATGCCGAGCCCTGGAGATGGAGCCAGCACGTCGGCGGCAGCCCACAACCACGCCGTCAAAACTGAAGAGAACGCCGCGCCGACGTTGCAAGACCGCATCGACTCCGCAGTTCACTCTGCACTAGTCAACCAGTCAGGAATTCTGGTGAATACATTGACCAATACGGTCAAATCAATCCTAGATGGCTCAATTCACCAGTACAAACCTCAAGGGCCGATTTTCTTGCCTGAAAACAAGTTCCCTGCTTATCGGACCCTGAGGACCGATTTGGGTTCAACCCCACAGCCGACGGCGCCGATCCCGCCTCCATCGGCTCAGCCGGTGCCAACCATGCCACTGGTCCTGGCCAAGCAAGCGGGAGGAAGTCCCCAGCACATCACGGAGGAACAATTTGCGCAATGGACAAAGGGGAAACAACCGGTGATCGAGCCGATGCAGCAAGTCCCAGTAAACCCGCCATCGGCCGGACAACCTCAAGCCCCCGTGTTCAGTAACCCTCCGCCACCGACTACGTACAATGCGCCGCAAGGCTACCAGCAGTATACTGCAGGGCAGTACGATGCACAGAACTCGAATCATCACTTCCAATCGTACTCCCCCAGACAATATCGAGCAGAGGGCCTGCAGCAGTCCTACCACCAGGACTTCCCACACTAGCCCGTAGGATACTGGGCCGACATGATAGCCGAGGTGATGCGAGATCAGTTCAGCTTGAAGCCCAAGGAGAGCTCTACGGTGTATCGGCAACCATATCCCGAGGAATTCGACAGAGTGCCACTACCAAGCTGATACAAAATCCCGGACTTCTCCAAGTTTTCAGGGCAGGACAACGTCTCGACATACGAGCACGTGAGCCGATTCCTAGCACAATGTGGGGAGGCATCGGCCATAGAGGCGTTGAGGGTGAGGTTTTTCCCTCTGTCTTTGTCGGGGTCAGCATTTACATGGTTCTCCTCTTTACCCTGTAATTCCATCAGAGGATGGATCGACCTGGAGAAACAGTTTCATAGATACTTTTACAACGGCGTACAAGAGATGAAACTGTCCGATCTCACTGCTATCAGGCAACGGGTTGATGAATCGGTCCCAGAGTACATTCAAAGATTTAGGGATATAAGGAACAGGTGTTACAGCCTCAGCTTGACCGATTCTCAACTGGCCGATCTGGCGTTCCTGGGATTATTAGGGCCGATACGGGAGAGATTCTCCTCTCAGGAATTTGACAGCCTAGCTCAGCTAGCGCAACGAGTATCGGCCCACGAGCAGCGATTCCAGGAGACGAAGAAGTTCGCGAAGAAGATCAATACGGTCTATCAGTACGCCTCCGACGAAGACGACGAAGAAGGTGCCGACGTCGATCTGGCCGAGTGGGCCCGGATGAAGAAACCGACAACGTGCCAATGGGCCAAGAAAGGCAATAAGGAAGATAAATACGACATCGACATCAACAAGGCCGACAAGATATTTGACTTACTCCTGCAAGAAAAGCAGATCCAGCTGCCAGTAGGTCATATATTGCCATCGGCCGAAGAAATCAAGAAGAGGAGATATTGCAAGTGGCACAATACATATTCCCATCATACCAACGAATGCAAGATCTTCCAGCAGCAAATCCAATCGGCCATCGAGCAAGGCAGGATTAAGATCGATGATGCCAAGCGGCCGATGAAGATAGAAGGACACCCGTTCCTAGTCAACATGGTGCAGGCGGACAGGGCCGACGGCGACCGCCATCGGACCGGCAAGCGACCTTATCAGACCTCGGAGGGCCTGATCAGAAAATACCAGCGGCAGCAGGAAGAACAAGCACAAGACTACGCTGATCAAGACAACTCCTACGACCCGCATTGGGAGTGCAAGTTTTTCCGGTTCTGCTGGAACGAAGGGATGAGGCTGCCATCCATCCAAGAGTGCCTTCGTGCAATGATGTGGAAGACTCCTATCAGGGCAGCTCGAGCAAGCAAATGCATCGGCCAAGCAAGCAGAGAATGTCTGTACACGAGAGACTAGGGCCGATGCACCATGATCGTCGGACCGAGGACAACGAGCAAGTCCAGAATCCTCAGTGGTGCCCAAGCGATGTGTTTACCAAGACCCAAAAATGATGGGTACAGAGGCTGAGGAAGAAGGAGCAGGTCCAGGAGCAGCAAGCAACAACCGCCCATCGGCCCACCAGGACTAAAAAAGAGTGGAGGATAAAATCTACGGTGGTCAAGGCCGATGAAGGCACCTCGAAATCAGCACGAGCTCCTGCGTCTGCAAAAGGTAAAGGCGTAACATCGGCTTCTGTTAACATGGTCTTTATATTGCCAGCAGAATACAGCGTGCAGACGGCCGATGAAGCAGTAGCCGATGATGAGCAGTCCTCGGCTAAGTTACAGCTGTCACCAGACCAAGCCGTGTTCGACAAGCCGGCCGACACCAGCTACAGGCACCTCCGGCCGTTATACATCAAGGGATTCGTCAATGGGCGGCCGATGACGAAGATGCTGGTCGACGGCGGCGTGGCAGTAAACTTAATGCCATATACGACTTTCAGGAAGCTGGGAAAAGTGCTTGAGGATCTC
This sequence comes from Oryza officinalis, assembly GCA_008326285.1. Taxonomy (NCBI): domain Eukaryota; kingdom Viridiplantae; phylum Streptophyta; class Magnoliopsida; order Poales; family Poaceae; genus Oryza; species Oryza officinalis. The sequence goes on from BDMV01000002.1 coordinate 29,112,850, forward strand.
ATCAAGACCAACATGGTGCTGAAAGACTTTGGTGGCAACGCATCCGAGGCGAATGGGGTGCTAAACGTGGAGCTCACCGTGGGCAACAAGACGATACCCACCACTTTTTTCGTCTTTGATGGAAAGGGTTCCTACAGCCTGTTGTTGGGACACGATTGGATCCACGCAAATTGTTGTGTCCCTTCAACAATGCACCAATGCCTTATACAATGGCAAGGGGACCAGGTCGAGATCGTGCAGGCCGATCGGTCAGTACTCGTGGCCAATGCCGATCTCGCAGTTTGGGAGATGGAGGGAATCGATTGCCTGTCCGGATGAGTCTGGGATGCCGATTTCCTCAAAATAATCGAGACAATTGAAGATCAAGACAAGCAGTTGCTTTAACAAAGATGTCCCATCCACTGCCCAAGATAAGCAAGCTAGTCCCTACACAGATGATGCGGTGGATGAGTTAGATGGAAAATTGGGACAAGGCTTTACGTCGGCCGATCAGCTCGAAGAGGTTGATATAGGGATAGGTGACAGGCGTAGGCCGACGTATGTAAGTGCTAACCTGCCAAGGGAATATAAGAATAATTTAATAAATCTTTTGAAAGAATTCATAAACTGTTTTGCATGGGAGTATCACGAGATGCCAGGGTTAAGCCGATCGATCGTGGAACATCGGTTATCCATCAAACCAGGCTATCGGCCATTTAAACAGGCTCCTAGGAGATTTAAGGCCGATATGCATGAACCTATCAAAGCAGAGATCACCAGGCTTTACGACGCCAATTTTATTAGACCCTGCCGATATGCGGACTGGGTTTCCAACATAGTTCCAGTGTTAAAGAAAAACGGCAAGCTTAGAGTGTGTATCGATTTCAGAGACTTGAATAAAGCAACGCCAAAAGATGAGTACCCTATGCCGTTGGCCGATCTGCTGGTAGATGCCGCGTCTGGATATAAAATTATCAGTTTCATGGATGGGAACGCAGGCTACAACCAGATTTTCATGGCCGAAGAAGATATTCACAAAACAGCCTTCAGGTGTCCGGGGGCAATCGGCCTATATGAGTGGGTTGTCATGACCTTCGGCTTGAAGAACGCTGGAGCTACTTATCAGAGAGCTATGAACTATATTTTTCATGATCTCATCGGCTCACTAATTGAGGTTTACATCGATGACGTCGTTGTGAAGTCCAAAGAGTACGATATGCACTTGGCCGATTTACGCAAGGTACTAGAAAGAGCAAGGAAATATGGTTTAAAGATGAACCCTAACAAATGTGCCTTTGGCGTATCGGCCGGTCAGTTTTTAAGTTTCTTGGTCCATGAAAGAGGAATTGAGATTACACAGAAAAACATTGATGCTATCAAAAATATCAAGCCTCCAACTAACAAGACCAAGTTACAATCTCTGCTCGGGAAGATCAACTTTGTCCGGCGCTTTATATCGAAGCTATCAGGCAGGATAGAACCATTCACTCCTTTGTTGAAAATAAAGGACGATCAAGAGTTTGTATGGGGTGATAAGCAATAAAAAGCGCTGGACAATATCAAGGAATATTTAACTTCCCCTCCGGTTTTGATCCCTCCGCAGAAAGGGTTCCATTCAGGCTGTACCTATCGGCCGACGAGAAGTCTATCGGCTCGATTTTAGTTCAAGACATTGATGGTAAAGAAAGGGTTATTTTCTATCTCAATAGGAGGATGTTATATGCTGAAACAAGGTACACGCTGGTGGAGAAACTGTGTCTATGTTTATATTTTTCATGTACTAAGTTGAGGCATTATTTACTTTTCAATGAGTGCATTGTGGTAAGTAAGGCCAATGTGATGAAATACATGCTATCGGCCCCCGTTTTAAAAGGGAGTATTGGGAAGTGGATTTTTGCCTTAACAGAGTTTGACCTCAGGTATGAATCGGCCAAAGCAATTAAAGGACAAGCCCTGGCCGATTTCATTGTCCAACACAGGGACGACTCAGTTGCATATGCAGACATTGTGCCATGGACACTCTATTTTGATGGATCTGTTTGCAGTCATGGATGCGGTATCGGCCTGGTCATAATATGTCACACCCTGAGGTTCTCCCAAATCGTAAAAATTAAATTTAATAATTTATCTGAGAAGTTGTTGAATTAAATCTGGAGAAAAACCCAATTAAATAATGCATTAAAGAAGTGGAAATGGCAAGGTGAAATTTTTCCTGAGTTCCCCATGTCAAAATACATTAACAGGATTTTTAGTGGAATTTTCAGAGCTCTCAAAATAATTTTAACCAATTAAAAACCCTCAAGCGCAATAAATAAATCCCTGGGAAATTCTTTTTCCTTTTCTTTTTCTTTTTCCTCTTCTCGGGCCGTCGGCCCATTTTCCCCTCCGGCCCAAGCCGCTGTCGCGCGCGCCTCCTTCCCCTCCCGGACCGGCCCAGCCGGCCCAAGTCCGCCGCTGCCTCCCGCGCCTCTCTCCTTCTCGGGCCGGCCCGAGGCCGTGGCCCGAGCCGCCCGGAAGTCCGCCGCGCCTCCCCGCCGCGCTCGCCCGCTGACGCGTGGGCCCGCGGCCGAGTCGTCTTCGACTCGGCCGGCGCCGCTAAGCCGCCCGCGCCGCCGTGTTTCGCGGGGACTCCGCAACCGCCGCCGCCCGTGCCCTAGCCGCCCTCCTCCCCTATTTATTTCCCCGCGCCGCGACCCCTCTCCCGTTTCCCAAGCCGCCGCCGCCCTAACCCTAGCCCGTGCGCTGCCGTCGCCGAAGCCGCGCCGCCGCCGTTTTTCGCCGTCGGTAAGCGCCGCCGCCGCCGTCCTTTCCCCTCTCCGTCGCCACCGTTCGCGCGCCGCTCCGCCGCTCGGTTGCCGCCCCGCGCAGCCGTCGCCTCGCTCCGCCGCCGCCGCGAGCCGCCGCCCGCGCGCGCCGCCGCTCGGCCCAAACCCTAACCCTAGCCGCCGCGCGCGCCTCAGCCGTCGGATCGGCCACTCGGGCCGATCCCGCGCCCGCCCCACCCCGCGTGGCCGCCACGTGGGCGCCGCGTGGCTGCCGCGTCGGCAGCCACGCGGCGCCACGTGGTGCGCAGCCGCCGCCGCGGCTGACGTCAGCCCTAGCCGCTGACGTCAGCGATGAATGTCACCCTAGCCGCTGACGTCAGCGATGACGTCAGCCGACGCCAGCCCTAAGGGTTTATTGCGCAATAATTAATTAAGGATTTTTTCTGTTTTAGTAAAAACACAGATAACTTCAAAAATTCATAACTAATTCATTCGGACTCCGTTTTAGTCTGTTCAAGTCCCAGAAAATTAATAAAAATGCAGAGAATCCATTAAAAAATAGTTTTATTCTTTGTTTCAGTAGACTTATAGCATGTATTGTTGTTTTGCTTTGTTTGTTCGTATAGATTCCGGTAATTCCGATTCTCCGGTTTACTTCGAAGTCGTTGCCGAAGTCGACCCAGCGCAAGAGCAAGGCAAGTCATACTTATTCATTTGATCATGTTGTACCTAAATTGCGAAACAGTTTTATTTTTCTCTAAAATACTGCATTGTTTTATAATGTCATCTATGGGATAGTTTACCTATTGTACTCAGCCTTATATTGCAATTACCTTATTTCCTTTGATATCTTGGGAAATAATTTGAGTAGTTGCTACAATAGAACTTGCTTAGCCCTGCTTAGAAACATTAGCTCACAATTGGGATATTTAAAGCTTCATTAATACTTAATGATGGTTATTTCATGTTGGCTCGCGATGGTTATTCGTGGGTGATTTAATTAAATGTTTCAACTAAAATATTGATTAATGGTGGGTTGTGAGGCACATGGTTTTGATGGTCGTGCTCATGACGATTAAGGACCGGTTCGCGGGAAACCCTGGAAGAAGAACCGTGCATACCACAAGCCAGCGTGGGCAACGGCTGGACTTGAAGTGTAGCTTTCCTCTAGCCGACGTACATTGGTTAGGGTGAGCGTGATGGAGTTTGGATGGGCCCGGCGAGGGTCTATGCGGCTACCGGATTCACCAAGGCTCGAGGGGGGGCTGCCCACTGCCTTTTGAGGAGTGGGGGCGAAACCCGAGGTGGTACGATTGGTTAGAGGGGGTTATGCGAAGGGTCCTGTCACAGCTCCTTTTCCGGTATACCGTGGTGGTATGTTGGCGCACAGTAATGTGTTGTAGGACTGTGTCTTGTGGGTACAGATGTACACCTCTGATCAGAGTAAAACTATTCGAATAGCCGTGCCCGCGGTTATGGGCGATCAACCAGATTCACTGTGATTAGTTGAACTCTTAAATAATTTGACTTAATGGAAATGGTTTAGTTTAGGTGGATGGTTGGGCCTGTCGCAACGTGGTGTAGCGTTGGACAGTGATCATTTAATTATGACTAATTAATTCAACTGTTTTACTGTTTTCAACTATTGTTTTTAAATGCGTATTTTATGCAAATTAGCCTTTGCAGCTCTCCTTTGTTATTACTTGCATCATTATTTTCCTTTCCGGTGTGACTTGTTGAGTACAGTGGGTAGTACTCAGTCTTGTTTTATTTTTCCCCACACCAGAGTTGGAGGTTGTTTCAGAGGAAGATTTTTCAGAAGAGTAGGCTTGTTGCTACCGTCGAGGAATGCCTGTGGTTTGGAGTCGCTACGTTGCGAGTGTTTAGTTTATTAGATTAATTGTTTCCTTTTTCCGCTGCAGTTTTGTGAGAGATTTTTTTTATTGTTTTGTAAGACGTGGATCTGTATGGCAACTTTGTCATTTGTGTACCCTGGCTGGTCCTGGACAGGGATTTTAATACACAATTTGCTTTGGAAATTCTGGTAGTGAATTTCTAGGCGTGACATAATATCCCCTCGGGGGGCAAGCTTCGAGTTCGCTTTTACTATCAAACCCTATTATACTAACAATCAAGCAGAGTATGAGACAGTTCTTAAGGGTTTGCAATTACTACAAGAGGTCGAGGCCGATTCCGTAGAGATCATTGGTGATTCACAGCTGGTTATTAATCAACTTTCTGGGGAGTATGTGATGTGCACTAGAGTTCGCTGATACCACTTGATGTGCACTAGAGTTCCCGACCTTCCGAAAGGTTCTGATAAACAACGATTTGGACGGAGTCGCGACACAAATCGATCCGGCTTCTTGAACGCGCACGCTCTTGAGCCCCGCAATCGCAGCACCACGTCTCCTCTGGTTATCACCCGTGTCGAAACGCGGGTGACCTCGCCGAGAAGGCTAATCCCTGTTTGCCAATCGAAGAACACAAACAAGAACGAGATAGAATACAACCACAATTGCAGATGAATGATTAAGCTCACAAGTTGGGGTCTTACAAACCGATCTAACGGTGAAACTGTTCTTGACAGATTAATCTAAGCAAAACCCAAAACCTAAAGATAGTGATGGCTACTGATATATGGAGTTTTGGGTTGTGCAAGCACCCCTTGATGCAACCCTAATGGACTCCAACACGATACACGGGCCAAAGGCCCAAATACGGCGTCGCAGCGTCGGAACAGATTCTGAACGTCAATTTGTTCGGTCAATTCCCGATGACTCGTAATGAATTTGGACATGGGACCAGATCCATTGGAAAGGTTATCTTCTTAGCTTTCCATCCATATAAAGAATGCCCCAATCCGAGCACGTATGCGACCTGGGCGCCCATTTTAGTGCAAACTGGTCCTGGACTTCGAATTGCACCCGAAGTCGATTTGGAGAAGGTCTTGGTTTGGTCCCCAATCAACTTCTTTGATATTCCATGCATTCGTTATGCTCGGCTTCTTTTCCTTCATCCAAGCAAGTACCTCTGCAAACGAAAACAAACAAAACTCATTGTGTAGCAACGTATGTTCAAAAATATAACAAGTAAATCTTATGTAGAACTAGTTAACCTTTGGCTGATTAATACACAAGGTAGTCATGGTTATATCCGAGCTAGTTGTGTCCTCATCATCCTCCCCTTCTTGATTGGAAACCGTCCTTGGTTTCATCTTATCATGGAGCATTTTGAACTTATATTTATCTATCACAACATCCGATGAGGAACATTTCTTGATGGCCATATGGTTGGATCCTGAAATCTTTTTAGTCGAAAAACCACAACACTCCCCTTCTTGCAAACCAACCTGTAACTCATTTAAACAACTAGAGGAACTTGATAGAGAATTACGTATACACAAGCGGTCCTCTAGACAATACATTTCATCATGAAAAGGATGTATAGTCAAATCCGAACAAATATATACTCGATGCACATTATATTCTCCTTTACTATCATAATTGCCAATAACATAAAAAATTACATCTGAAGGGCATGGCAATTCAAATCTAGCAAATAATTTCTTCTCTAAACAGTGGAGTGGACAAAGATCATCAAATTGAATATAACCCCAAGTATTTAAAGAAGATAGCAATTTAAGTTCTTCATTCTCGCTAGCAATGTGAATAACATGTTTAAACTCAACACATGGTGGCTCTACTATAGAACTAACATCTTCATTCACTAGTTGTGGCATGGATATAAGTGAAGCATCACACAACTCTTCTTTATCACAAGGAACATCAAACGAATTATTTTGTGACAAAGGTATTTCTATGGGTTGCTCTAATGTAGCATAAGTAGTGGACATAGTCGGCACATCATAACTATGCATACCTTGAGTAGTTGTAGCAACATTATCATTACCTTTTTTCTCATCTTTAGAAATTATAGGTGCTTGGTCAATTAAACATTCCTCAAACATGCATGGAGCTATGGATAGGTCTTTTTCTTCTTCGTCTTTCTTCTCTTCCTCCTCACCTTGGTTGTTTTCAGATGCCTGCAAAATATTAGTATCCAAAACAATAGGCAGAACATTACGTTCGTTTTGTAATAACTCAGACTTAGTTGAAGGCATCACAATATTATTATTATTCCTAGTATCTCTGAAAATCTCATCAATTCTATTCTTCGTCCTTTCAATACTATCTTTGAAAATTTCTTCGATTCCATTCTTCATCCATTGAAGATTATCTTCGAAAATTTCAGAAAAACTCATTGGTTTCAATTTCATTTTTCGACCATTATGTCTAAATGTGTATGTATTAGCAACAAAATTATGCAAACCATTTTTATCATATACCCATGGTTGACCAAACAACAAAGAACATGCTTGCATAGGGACAAGATCAAAATTGGTAGTATCATGGTAATTTCCATTTGAAAAGTTTACTCTCACAATTCTATTTACCTTGAACTTACCACAAGAGTTGAACCATTTGATGTAATATGGATGAGGATGCGGTTGTGTAGGCAACTCAAGTTTCTCAACCAAATCTGAACTCACAAAGTTATTGCAACTCTCACTATCGATTAGAGTACGACATGCTCTATCCTTAACCACAAACTTTGTTTCAAATAATTCGTGGTACTGCCATTGCTTCGCTTTCTCCATTTGAGAACTTAGCACTTGTTGCACCAAAGTACTTTCATCACGTGCATCTGTGGAAGGTGATGTAGCAGCTATGGTTTGTCTCCCATCTAACTTTATCTCATATCCATAAGAGACGTAACCTGCCATTATCAGTAGAAAAAGAGAACAACAGAACAATATTGTTTCTATTAACTACAGATCATGGAAGCATCTTACCAAGCTCTTACATGGACCTCATCATCGTCACCTGCCATTGAAACACCAAAACAGCAACAAACGGTGAAGGTTATCCCTAATAATCTACTACGCAGGTGTGGTGGTGCCTCTCAACAATTCTCAGCAATATGGAGCACCAAACCAAGCTCTTATAAAGTTCTTACCAGCAAAGCAAAGGATACCTGGAAGGCGTAGTTAGCGATTGCAGGGATCAAGAACCTGTGCTATCTAGAAGTAATATGTGGAGCTAGGAAGGCCAAATATATGTGAGTGGTACACAATCCAATGACAGATAGTAATGTTGAATAAAAATCCCATGTCACGTGCCCTTAGTTGCTGGTCTACTCGTGTCCTAGACAGTAGTGGTAACAATGATGGCGCAAATGAATATGACACTAGTAAACAGCAAGGAAGGACTGGCAGGCAAGCTTCGGCGAGTCTCAGCAAAAATAGCAAAACCGCAAGGCTGATAGGCTCAACGGAGCGCGTTGTGAGCTCGAGGCACTAGTGGGAAACAACTTTTTTTTTTCTTTTATTTCTCTTTTCTTTTTTTATTTTCCAGGAGCACAAAAATAGGAACACCACAAAGTTACAACTCAATCAGAGTTGATATGTGGCCTATGGAATTTTTTGATACCACTATTAAGAGAGTGCAGAAACTTGTGAGCTCAAACAGACAATTTTGCAAGCCAAATTTTGGAATTCTGATTTTGCCAAACCCGCCAAAGGGGGGGGAAAATGGATGTAAATTTTTTTTCTCTTATCCGAAAAGTTAAAATTTGCCTGATTCCGAGTCTGTATGCAAAAGTTATGGCTGTTTGAAGTTTGGACTTCTGGCTAGGTTTTCCAAAGGGGATATAACCTAGTCTTTTTGCGGTGGAATTGGGATATGGTGGCAGTGGAGTATGTAGGGTGTTCTGGTGATGCGTGGTGATCTGATGGGTGTTTATGATGGAGGAACGACTCTCAAAGGATGAACCCTAACACATAGTGAAAGGTGGCGGCTAGGGTTACAAAGGAAAAACACACGACTAGACTAAAACACGCACTAGACCAGCAACAAGAACTTAAACTAGGACTCAAACTCAACACTATGGACTCTGAAAAAGAATCATGCAAAGGCTAAACACGGTCTAGGTTAAGGTAACTAACGACTAAATTTTTTTTTTGCTTTTCTGTAGACTCTAGGATTATTGCGAAAACAAAAACTAATCTAGGGTAAAGAAACTGGGCGAACCTGACGGTGAACCTAGAGCTCTGATACCACTTGATGTACACTAGAGTTCGCTGATACCACTTGATGTGCACTAGAGTTCCCGACCTTCCGAAAGGTTCTGATAAACAACGATTTGGACGGAGTCGCGACACAAATCGATCCGGCTTCTTGAACGCGCACGCTCTTGAGCCCCGCAATCGCAGCACCACGTCTCCTCTGGTTATCACCCGTGTCGAAACGCGGGTGACCTCGCCGAGAAGGCTAATCCCTGTTTGCCAATCGAAGAACACAAACAAGAATGAGATAGAATACAACCAAAATTGCAGATGAATGATTAAGCTCACAAGTTGGGGTCTTACAAACCGATCTAACGGCGAAACTGTTCTTGACAGATTAATCTAAGCAAAACGCAAAACCTAATGATAGCGACGGCTACTGATATATGGAGTTTAGGGTCGTGCAAGCACCCCTTGATGCAACCCTAATGGGCTCCAACACGATACACGGGCCAAAGGCCCAAATACGGCGTCGCAGCGCCGGAATAGATTCTGAATGTCAATTTGTTCGGTCAATTCCCGATGACTCGTAATGAATTTGGACATGGGACCAGATCCATTGGAAAGGTTATCTTCTTAGCTTTCCATCCATATAAAGAATGCCCCAATCCGAGCACGTATGCGACCTGGGCGCCCATTTTAGTGCAAACTGGTCCTGTACTTCGAATTGCACCCGAAGTCGATTTGGAGAAGGTCTTGGTTTGGTCCCCAATCAACTTCTTTGATATTCCATGCATTCGTTATTCTCGGCTTCTTTTCCTTCATCCAAGCAAGTACCTCTGCAAACGAAAACAAACAAAACTCATTGTGTAGCAACATATGTTCAAAAATATAACAAGTAAATCTTATGTAGAACTGGTTAACCTTTGGCTGATTAATACACAAGGTAGTCATGGTTATATCCGAGCTAGTTGTGTCCTCATCAGTATGAATGCAAGAATGATATTCTCAGAGTTTACAATGAGGAGTGCAAGGAGTTGCTACAGGTTTTCAAGATTGTGACGATGAAGCATATACCCAGGAAACAGAACTTTGAGGCCAATGATCTAGCTCAGGGGGCATCAGGGTATAGGCTGATGGCTAAAAATGTTCAGATTCAAATCGCTGCCGTGAATGCCGACGACTGGAGGTTTGCTATCATTGATTATTTGAAAAATCCTTCCCAGTCGGCGTCGTGACAGATGAAATACAAGTCTTGCAGTACGTCCTATTAGATGATGACCTCTACTATCGGACGATTGATGGTGTCTTGCTCAAGTGTCTAGGTCTCGAGGAGGCCAAAGTTGTTATGAGCGATGTACATGAAGGGATTTGTGGAAACCAACAAACGGCCCATAAAATGAGATGGCTTTTGAAGCGCGTTGGATATTTTTGGCCAACAATGCTTGAGGATTGTTTCAAGTATTATAAAGGCTGTCAAGATTGCCAGAAATTCGGAGCAATCCAGAGAGTGCCGGCATCGGCTATGCATCCCATCATAAAGCCATGGCCGTTTCGAGGATGGGGTATAGATATGATCGGTCAGATTAATCCACCATCGAGCAAAGGCCACAAGTATATTTTAGTGGCTACCGACTATTTCACAAAGTGGGTTGAGGCCATCCCTCTTAAGAAGGTTGATTCCAAGGATGCAATTCAGTTTATCAAGGAGCATATTATATATCGGTTTGGGTTACCCCAAACATTGACTACAGATCAGGGATCAATTTTTGTGTCCGATGAGTTTGTGCAGTTTGCCGACAGCATGGGCATCAAGCTACTAAATTATTCTCCATATTATGCACAAGCTAATGGGCAGGCAGAAGCTTCTAACAAGACTTTAATTAAGTTGATCAAGAGAAAAATTGACGAACAGCTGAGACGGTGGCATATCACACTGGCTGATTCCCTTTGGGCATATCGGATGGCTTGTCATGGTGCAATTCAAGTGCCACCTTATCAGCTGGTTTATGGACATGCAGCTATACTGCCATAGGAGACCAATATCAGCTCAAGAAGGATTGCTTTGCAAGACGACTTAACAACTGATGAGTATCATAATCTTATGGTTGATGAGTTAGATGATTTGGCGCACGTCCGATTGCGGGCTTTGGAGAAAATAAAGCAAGATAAAGATCGAGTTGCTCGTCATTATAATAAGAAAGTTGTCGCCAAGTCATTTGAGGAAGGGGATCTTATTTGGAAATTAATAATGCTGATTGGTTCCAGAGATAATAAATTTGGCAAGTGGTCACCTAATTGGGAAGGTCCTTTTCAGATTCATCGATGTGTTCCCCATAATGCTTATCTGCTCAAAGGGTTAGATGGAGAAATTTATGGAAGAGCCCTTAACGGCAAATACTTAAAGAAATATCATCCTAGCGTCTGGATCGATTCATGATCGGCTTGCCAGCCGATTTATGATAATAGCCGATGTGGTGCACATCGTCTTTAGATGGCCGATACGCATTATCGCCCTTAGTTCAAATTTTACAACATGAGCCCTCATCTTCCAAAATTTGGGGGGCATACATATATATACATATATACAAGTGCGAAATTTTTCAAGATTTTTCTTCAAGATTCTTCAAGTTTGACAGATTGATCTAGGTTTATGGACTTCAAAAAAAAATTTTCAAGCTTGAACTTCTTCAGATTTATTCAGATCAAATTCGGCTGATTGGCCGATGAGATTTATGATAATCAAGGCAGGAGGATTTCAGGTTATCTGTTTACAAGAAGGACACAATAAATATTACATCACCCTATAAAGTTCTCAATAGCTGCAATGGCCTTACGACGGATTTGATCAATGTCTTCTATTACTTGGGTGTCATCGGCCGTCGACCCTGGGATTGGCTTCAGGGATTTGCTCAAGGTTGCAAGGTACTTGGCCGATGCCTTCAGCTTCGCTGTTTGGTCTTCTATGGCTTTGGGTGATGCAGCTATTCTGACTTCAACTTCTTAGATTTCTTTGCGGGTAGCTTCTAGCTTTAGTATCAAATCTGCTTCGAGGCGGCGGAGTTCTTCAAGCCTATTGTTTAGGATAATCGGCTCAACAGCCAGCTCGTCCAATCTAGTTTTGTCAGAATTGACTTGGGCTTTGCTGGCAGTTAAGGCCGATTCCAAGCTTTCACGTTCCCGCCTCTCTACGATTCTTTCTTTCGCCTTGTGGAGCTTGAATCGGTATTGTTCCAAGAAGATGGCCGGTGTCAAGTTCTCCATCAGGTCTTCAGGCAGTTGGTCTTGAATTTCTTGTACCCTGATCCTGATGGGAGTGCAATCCTCCACCAAGAATTCCAGCGATGACTCCAGCCGATTGGCGATGTCAGATAGCTGGTTCTTCAGTTCGTCAGAAATCAACGCCTTGGCTGTGATGGGTGGCTCTTTGTCCTCGTCATCGAGAAATTGGCCGATATCAAAAGAGAACATATCGGCTAAGTTCTGCAAACATTAAGATAGGGCATGGTTAGCCCAGTCAAATAAAATCAGCGAGGGATTCGAAAGTGATCTGGCTTACCTGAGAATGGACATCGGCTGTGCTGGCATCGGCTTCCTTTTGCTGTCTTGATACTGTAGGCGAAGGGGTTGGCCGATGCGATGCAGGTGATGGAGCTCATGGCTGAAAAGGGACAAGAAAGGATGATCAGGCCCATACCATCAGAGGAATAAGACAAAAAGAGATTGACTCTTACCGAGGCAATCGGAGAGGGTGGTGGAGAAGGAGACGGTGTTTTTAATTGGGCCTTGGCTCGTTCGCACCTTTGCAAGGTTGCCTTCTTAGTTCTTGCCAAAGGGGCCGATTGAGTTTGTTCCTTCAACAAAGACGATGCAAGAACCTGCAAGGGATCGAGATGTAACATACCAATAGAAGGAGATTGCATAAATTCAAGAAAGGAAATGTGTTACCTTGCGGATTGCATGCCTGGTTTTCCTCGGCTGGGTGGTGTCGGCTTGGTCATCGGTCAGTGGGATTGCGGTGGTCTTGGCCGATGGTTCCTTAGTAGTCTCGGCTAATGGATTTTCTTCTTCAGGCGCATCGGCGGCAGCTGCATCGACTTCCTCCTCCATTACTTGGTCGTCCAGAAACTCTTCTACGGAGGGGTCTAATCGGACAGGATCAGCCTGGTCAGCAACCTTGGACTTTTTCACAGGTTTTTGGGGTTTGTCCCTTGCCGGTGCTTTCCTTTTGGTGGTATCTTTAGTTATCGGCCCTAGCAGCAACGATGAGACCTTTGGGGCAGTGAGGCCAATAACTGATTCCAGGACAGAATTGCCCGATGGAGCCAGGACCATTGCATATGATATCTTCTGTCCACTATTGCTCACGGATGGAATCGGGCCGTCAGGGACTTGAGGGTTGATATCCTGGATAAGCTTTGTTAGATAAAATCTGGCCGATTGGTGAAAGATATGAGCAGCCCATTCTTGCCACCATGCTTGGAAGCTGATGTGGATGAAGGCGCTCAGATGCAATCGGTCACAGTCACCCAGGTTTGGGATTTCAATTTCCAGTGCTTTACTCATGATTAGCGCTGATGAGACCGTGCCCCTACTCTCTAGGAGTTTATGGAAATATAAGTTGATGGGGAGTTGTCCAAGCCTGCACTGTCTAGCAGCCGCCATGGGATTGTAGAATTCATAGGACAGGCTGGTGCTTCTTCCTTGGAATATGCCTACTGGGAGCAGGCATGGGGTGATGCCGATCATAAACGATTCCCGTGATTACATGTCATCATTCACCAGGTCCAAGTGGAGATCGTCAGGGAGTTCAAAATCTTGGTCTGAGGTGTAGACGAACATGTCCATCTTAACTGATGGGGGGCCGGTATAGAATCGGATGAACCATGTGGACATGTCTTCGGCCGATTGATCTGCTCCAGGATAGACAGAGGCCGCTTCTCCAAAAGACATGCACCTTCTGGTTCTGGGATCTTCGTGATCGACGTACTTCGATGGGAAGCAGGAGTCCGATAATGGAGGCCGATCGACTATGGTGTTGGTATGGATAGTTAACCAAAGTTGGATAAACCACCATGGTCCTCCATGTGCCACAGTTTGCTTCAGCATCAGATCTTAAGTGGCAGTATGAAGCAGCGCGATAGACAGCTCCCAGGAGATATCGGCCAAGGGGGATTTGTTTCTTATCAACCAGAGCTTGAGCCAAGTGTTGGCAATTTAGAGTGGAGCCGCAGGTTGATCCACAGAAGACAAATCTTTCCAACCATAGTATCAGGAAGGCCACGTGTTCCCTCTCTGAGACTGATCCTTGTTCCATGTGCTCAGAAATGTACCCAGACCAGCCTCCAATCTTCTTGGTTTTCAACTTATGGCTGCTGTTTGTTAGGAGACTGAAGGGGTTGATCTCAGATTGGATGTCTAATCCTGTCAGCAGCTTGACGTCAATCAGTGTTGGGGTCATCGGACCTTGCTGGAATAGGAAAGCGTTCAAGGTGCTAGACCAGAAATAGGTGGCCACTGACATAAGTGGTTCATTTTTCTTGGTATCGGCCAGGGACAGAGTGATGCATTGGCCGATTCCTATTTCGTCCCAGTGAACCTGCTTGGTTGCAGCAATCCTTTTGTGCCAGGTTCTGTAGCCATTGAGCTTTGACGGCCAGGATCTGAAGGTGTGCTTCCAAGAAGAAACGTTGGGCTTGGCTTGTTTAAAAGGAACTCTGTTGGTCTCTGCGTTTATCAGCCAGGTTGGGTCACAGTTGCCCATGGGGCCTAGAAGGAATCGGTGGGATTTGTCGTTGGTAGGGATTAAGATTTGATTTTTGAAGACCTACGGCATATGAATAGTAATATGAGGTAATGACAGGGGGGCAAAAAGCAGAAACCCTAGTTTGAAGAACTCGGCGAGAAAATGAAAATGTGAAGGGATTGACTTACCACGGGGATCTCACAGGCGTAGAACGGAGCGGAAGCCATTGGTGCTATCGAAGAGGTCGCTGATGAAGGGATTGATGCCGATGGGACGCCGAGGAGTCGCCGGAGTTGCGAGGCGCAAGAGGCTGAACGAGGAATTGCGCAAGGAAATCGGCGGCGAGAAGTTATGAGCCTGGATCTGCGCGGTTTTAGACAAACCCTAGCAAAGAAGTCGATGGGTTCCTCGGAGCTAATTCCGCTACATTATATAATGAAGCGGAATTGGGGGGCATGTGTTAACAGCGGATTTTCGTAATCGGCCCGGAGAAGGAAGAGGAAACCGACGCGGAGAAAAGGGCTAAATTGGAGTCAAACCAAGTCTCGTATCAGACTCGGTAAGCGTATCAGACTGGAAGAGGCGCTACCAGGAAGAGCGTATCGGCCGATACGAATTCAATATGGTCATTGGCCGATAGAGGCTGGAAGTTAACAGAGTCAGCGTGGGCTTGGTTTGGGCTCAGGATAAGCTTCAAAGAAGTTGCCAAATAGAGATAAAGCTCGATTTTAGGCAATTGTATCTTGTAAATTAAATAGGTTTAGATCTGCTCTTTGGCAAGAGTCTGCCGCAAAGACTTGTTTGTTAGTTAGAGATAAGATCGTGTCCTACAAGGACCATGTTGTAATCTCGGGTATAAATATCCCGGTAGTATGTACATAGAAACTCTCTCACAACTCAATACAACAATCAATTTGTTTCAATCTATTTTCGGCGCATCGCCAAACCTCGCAAGAGGTTAACTCCGGCGAGTTCTTGCTTCCCCAAAGCAGAGGTAAGAACTCGTGCCCGACGATCTACATCGTCGGGGCTAGCGTGTCGCTTTAGACACGTTAAGCCTCGATGATGTGATAGTTGTTTATTATGTTTTGAATGATCTTGACAAGTGTCTTAATTATGCTTCGCCAGCGATTTACTCGTTTTAGGGTTTGTTGTCAACGGCGGTTTAATTACTATGCTTGATTAGATCTTTCAATGCATCTACCATCCCTAAAAGCAATCGGCGACTTGATTTTCTTTGTGTTAGGTCTCAATTCACACTTTGAGTTGCTATCGACCTTAATCCTGTTTTGAGATTTAAGTCGAAGCCTGTTTTCGGTTGTAATTAAGAATAGCACTGGGGTTTCAACCAGTCTTACCTGATACATATGATTATCTTAAAGTCTTTATGTGTATCTGCCATCTACATGAATGGATTGATGAATATAAATGTATTTGTTATATATTACTCTTTAGGGTTTATCTATGATCAGTATGTTTATATTGGTTGGTTAGTTCATATAGATTCACATTAGAGTATTAGCTAATGTAGTTATCTTTATTATTCCTTATCGGCCGATGCCATTAATTGACATCAGTATTTTGATGAAGGCCGATAAGATTAGGTTCATGTTTTAATCTTGCTTTATCATGAGTAAGCCGATATAGCTTTGCCCTATCGGCTGGGCCACGACAATGTGACATCGGTCTATCGGCCGATCGGTCATTGTTTTCTGATATGGTTTACTTGTTTATCTTGTTGATTGTAGATCAAATCAACTGGCACGCCCTACACGCACCTAGGCAAGCCTTTGGACCTGCACTGGAGTAAAGCAAACCTCCCAGGCCGCCGTGGAAACGTGGAACCCGTTTGGTTGCAAGGCGGGTCGAAATTCTACGCCAACATTACTGTGAGTAGCTTCGGTCGAATCTAGTGGTGAGGCCAGACACATCTGAAAGTAGACGTTGCAATCTTTCCAACAAGTACTCATTCGTCCTCATTGTCCTCCGGAGTGAAGAGCTTTGACTTCATCAAACCGATGCTGCTATCCTTGTTTGTGGATCTGGTTCCTCTCCCTTATTCCTAATAACATGTAGATCACAACAACCAGTTAGTACCACCCAATTTAGAGAAGAACTTGTAGGAATAGCTACAAATGACTTTACTTGATAATTAAGTTCACGAGCTCGAGCTCTAGTCGTTGGTCCTTGTTGTGGAGTAGGCATGGTTGTATCATTGGAAGGGATGTCCTCATCATCCTTCCCTTCCTCCTGAATATGGCTTCAAAATCTGCAATGTTAAATGTGGGACTAACCCCAAAATCTACAGGCATCTCAAGCTTGTATGTATTATCATTAATCTGTTCAAGCACTTCGAAAGAACCATTAGCTCTAGGTAATAACTTAGATTTTTTCAAATTAGGGAACTTATCCTTTCTCAAATGCAGCCAAACCAGATCACTGGGTTCAAAAGTAACAAGTTTCTTTCTTTTTCTGCCAGCAAGTTTATGCTTAGTATTTATGTGCGCTATGTTCTTCTTAGTGGTCTCATGCAGTTTTAACATCAATTCAACACGCTTTTTCATCAAAGTTCACCCTCTCTGAAGTTGAAAGAGGCAAAAGATCAATAGGAGCACGAGGCAAAATGCCATAAACAATCTCAAAAGAGCACTTCTTAGTAGTAGAATGTTGTCAACGAGTATAAGCAAACTCAACACGAGGCAAGCATTCTTCCCACTTTTTTATGTTATTTTTCAAAACAATCCTAAACATGGTAGATAAAGTTCTATTCATAATCTCAGTTTTGGGATGACAAGTAGTGGAAAATAAAAATTTAGTCCCCAACTTAACCCACAAGGTTTACCAAAAATGACTAAGAAACTTTATATCTTGATTAGAAACTATGGTGCTTGGCACTCCATACAAATGAACAATCTCATGAAAGAACAAATTAGCAACATGTGTAGCATCATCACTCTTATGACATGGTATGAAATGCGCCATCTTAGAAAATCTATTTGCAACAACAAAGACACTATCCCTCCCCTTGTTTGTTCTAGGCAGCCTAAAACAAAGTCCACAGCAATATCCTCTCAGGGCATACTAGGAATAGACAGAAACACATACAAACTATGAGGATTAAGGCGTGGCTTAGCTTTTTGACATGTTATGTAGCAAGCAACAAACATTTTCACATCTCTCCTCATCTTGCACCAAAAGAAATGATCAACAAGGATGTCCTCGTCTTTTTCACACCAAAGTGTCTCATCAGCCCTCCTCCATGTGCTTCCCGCAACAATAGCACACGCACGGAGCTAGATGGAATGCATAGTTTGTTAGCTCTAAACACAACCCCGTCAGTGATGATGAATTTGTTCTAAGTCTTTCCCTCCGTGCAATTCAACAACACATCTTTAAAGCCATATTGCTCTTTAATTGTTTCCAAGCCAAAAGTTTTGAAGTCTAGTTGGAATAGCATGGTGTAACACCTAACAAAGCATCAACAATGACATTTTCTTTTCCCTTCTTGTGTTTGATGACATAAGGAAAAAATTCAATAAATTCAATCCATTCAACATGCGTACGGTTCAGTTTTACTTGACTTCAAATGTGTTTCAAAGACTCATAATCAAAATGTATAAAAATTCTTTGAGCTATAAATAATGTTGTCATGTTTCCAAAGTTAAAACTAGAGTAAACAATTCCTTATTATAAGTAGAATAATTCAAACTAAGCCCACTCAATTTTTTACTAAAATATGCTACAGGTTTGCCTTCTTGTAGTAGCAAACCACCCAATCC
Organism: Oryza officinalis; assembly: GCA_008326285.1. NCBI lineage: Eukaryota > Viridiplantae > Streptophyta > Magnoliopsida > Poales > Poaceae > Oryza > Oryza officinalis. The sequence continues at coordinate 29,131,186 of BDMV01000002.1, forward strand.
AATCCTATCAGCATCACATTCAAGCTTAAAATTTCAATTGAAATCAGGAAGTTGAAGCAAAGGTGCATGTGTTAACTTATCTTTCGGAGTGTCAAAGGCACTCCTTTGTGTTGCAGCCTAAGTGAAAGTCACACCTTTTTTGGTAAGCTCATGCAGCTGGGTTGCAATGGTGCTGAAGTCCTTCACAAAGCAACGGTAGAACCCAGCAAGTCCTAGAAAGCTTCTCACTTGTGTGATCGTCACAGGAACCGGCCAGTTATGTATGCCTTCAACCTTAGATTGATCAAATTCAATTCCCTGTGGAGTCATGACATAGCCTAGAAAAGAGACTCGATCTATGCAAAAGATGAACTTCTTGTACAGCATAAAAAACAACACGCAAATGACCAAGATGATCCTCTAATGATCTGCTATGTATGAGAATGTCATCAAAATATATGACCACAAACCTGCCATTGTAAGCGTGTAGAACTTTGTTCATTAATCTCATGAAAGTACTATGTGCATTAGTGAGACCAAAGGGTATAACCAACCACTCATATATGCCAACTTTAGCTTTAAAAGTTGTTTTTCATTCATCTTCTAACTTCATGCGAATCTGGTGGTAACCACTATGCAAATTAAAATTAATTTTAGAGATCACAAGTGAACCACTCAATTTATCGAGCATATCATCTAGTCTAGGGATAGGATGACGATATCTGATTATGATGTTATTAATTGCTCTACAATCCACGCACATGTGTCATGAGACGTCTTTCTTAGGAACTAAAAGCAAACAAGGGCTAAGAGACTCACGTACATAACCTTTATCGAGTAATTCTTACACTTGGCGTGTATCTCTTTAATGTCGTCTGGATTGGTCCTATACGACGCACGGTTCAACAAAGAGGCCCTAGGAATGAGGACAATCTAGTGTTTAATCCCTCGAATAGGTGGCAGCCCCAGTGGCACCTCATTTGGGAAAAATCATCGTACTCCTGCAAAAGGTTAGTGAAAGCAGAAGGTTTCTTTGCAAATAAGGTTTCTTAGCAAAAGGTTAGACAAATAAGGGTATCCTCAATTGAAAATAAGGTTTCTTTGCAAACCAAAGCATAGCAAACAACAGTGTTAGCATCAACTTCTTCCAAATTAGATTTAGTTGCAATGAAACAAGATCCCTTCAGCTTAATCTCATTTTTATTATCATCAACAGATTTGGTGGATTTCTTCTTATGCTTCTCAAGTTCATTAGCCACAATCTTATTCTCGCTCCTAGTATGTTCCTAATTTTTTTGTTTGTTAGCTCTAGGAAGTTTATCCTTTAAGGCTGTGTTTGGGAGATAGAGTTAGGAACTCCACCTTCCCACACGAAAAACAGTGTGACTTATTAACATGTGATTAATTAAGTATTAGTCTAAAAAACTTGAAAAATGAATTAATATGATTTTTAAAGTAACTTTTCCATAGAAATTTTTTAAAAAAACGTACCGTTTAGTAGTTTGAAAAGCGTGTGTGCGAAAAATGAGGGGATGAGTTGGGAAATGAGAGAGAAAAACACAGCCTAAAACTGCTTCAGATAACATAGGATGTAACACAAGTTTCTTGCCATTATGAACAAAAGAGTACCGATTTGTTTTGCCAAAGTGCAAAAAATCTTTATCAAACTGCCATGGCCTACCTAACAACATAGAACACGCTTGCGTAGGCACAATATCATAGTTGATTGAATCATGTTAAGAACCAATGGCAAAATGTACTCTTACCAGTCATGTTACATTTACCTTGCTGCTGCTATTAAGCCATTGAATATAGTAGGGCTGCAGGTGTTGCTGTGTGCTCAATGCAAGTTTCTCCATCATTTTAGTACTAGCCAAATTGTTGCAGCTTCCTCTATCTATAATCACACGGCAAGAGCGTTCCTTGATCACACACTTGGTTTGAAACAAGGTGTGGCACTGATTTTGTTCAACACTCTCTATTTGTGCATTTAGCACTCGCTAAATTATAAGGCTCTCATAGTGCTCTGCAACTTCAGTCCCATTGTGCTCTTTATCTTGGTACAACGCATTGCCTTCCCCTATACTGTTAGCTACAAGCAAAGCATAGGTTTCTTCATCTAAATCACTAGGAGAGGAGTACCAACCATATGCTCTCACGACCATTACATGTGTGCTTGGTTAGTCCTTACGCACGTGATAAAAGCTCTTGCAGTGTAGGCACTAAATATCCATTGTTCTCCCTGAAAATGCCACTGACGATGAGCTCTTGGAAGGTGTAGCAACAACCCCTCTTGTTGGTTCACTCGGGCATGGGGCAAAGTTTGCTGCTCGAGTAGATGGTGCAACAGCGGTGGAAGGTGTCTAAGAGTTAGCACGACCTGCATAAATGTTAGCTCTCAAGCTAGCCATCCCTGCACTTCTCTTTTAGCTTTACAAGCAAGATGAAATAGACGATCAAAAGAATTATATTCTTTGCAAGCTAGAATGTCTTGAATTTCTCAGTTCAGCGCACCCATGAATTTAGCCATACCAGCATTTATTGGTATTTATTATGGTCACAGATAAATCCGCAAGTGCACGGATACAGTTGTAGCACTTCACCTTAGAGTATTCCAAGAGTATTGAATCATAGGGAACGTGTGTTTATAATCTAAGAACAGGTTCGTCCAAGCACAACTAATGGAAGGCGTATGATAGAGAGGATTCATATGGATTAAGATTCTTGAATTAATTTAAGGTAAAACTCTATCAATTGCTTCAGGCTTCGGCTTTCCCCTGATCCGTCAAGTGAATTCGGCCTACAGCTCTATGACGTATCCGAATGTGGAGGATTACAAAGGACGGACAGGGCTATCACCACCTGCCCCCTACCTCTACAACTCATGGAGCACGCAACAAACAAAGGTAATCTCTAACCTATATACCATGTCTACGTTATCGATTACTACTCTAGCCTCACATAAGAACTTCCGTCTTCATCCAGAGTCTTAGTACTATGGCACTTAATATAAATACTAAGCAATAAACCCATAATAATGAGAATATATCTTACTTAAACAAGAAAATTAAATACCAAAAGGAATCTCAAATAATCACTTTTATAAAAGAAGCATTCACTGAGGTACAAGAGAGGAGAGAGTGCCAACAACTCTGGCACCTCTCCGGAATGTTCCCTCACTCTCTTCCTATTTTCTAAATACTCTACTAGAGAGTTACCTTGAATGAATATGAGAGTTCTCTACTTGAGTTGTGTGTTGTGAAGTGAAGTGAGAAGCTCCTTTTATAGTGTCCAATGACGGTTGTAAATGGCGGTTACTGAGGACGGTTCACCCACAACTGCCATTAGGAGCTAATAGAGGATTGCCATGTGGAAGCTGGTGGTTAGGGGCGCCAAACGTGGTTTGGCTGACCCCTGGTTTGGCCAAAATAGGGAAACTGCCTCTGGCCACTGACCTTTTTTGTGAGGATGACATATGGGTCCTTATGACGATGCACGATGGATTGGCCCCAATTATGTCAGTTTTGTGCATATTTATGGGCCCTTCGATTCGTGTACTCGTGTTTGATTGGCTGGACGTGTACTTCGTTGAATGACGGGTGTATTTTCATCCAAAATCTCCTGCATACAAATATTCTCCTTCTTGCTCTTGCGACTTCTTTTTCTTCTTTTTTCTTCGATGCCAAGTCTTCCTTCTTGATGCTTGAAGTTGAGCTTTGATTGATGTATTGGATGACCTCCTTGGATTCTTGCTCAAGCATGTCATGGGCAAGAATACATCTAAGCAAATCATGAGGCATGAGCATCCGGTGTCTGGTATTCCGGACGCTCACTATGATTATCACCAAGGTAGAGTTCTCTGGTGTGATGGCTCGGATCATCTTCTTGACCACAACTTCATCGGTCATACCCTTCGATCCAAGACCCTTGATCTCGTTGACTATCTTGCTCAATTGGTCATACATGTTGCTTAGGCTTTCACCATCCAACATGACAAACCTCTCGAATTGTCCCTTCAAGATCTCCACCTTGGACTCACGGACGCTATCTCTTTCATGAACATTCCGTAGAGCGTTCCATATCTCTTTGGCATTCTTGATACCAACCACTTAGTTGAACTCACTTCCACTCAAGGTGCTAAGTATTGCATTAACGGCTTGAGCGTTCTTGTGCTCATTCTCATCATCTTCCTTGGTGGGATCATCGGGTTTCTGCAAAACATAGCCTTTTTCGATAATTCTCCAAATAGATGGGTTAATAGACTTCAAGCATCTTCATCTTATGCTTCCAAACGGCATAGTCTGTACCGTTGAAGTACGAAGCCTTGCCACTATAGGTACTCACATAAGATATAGATGGAGTGGAAGGATAGTTATATGGAATTTTGGATCCGGATGACCCAAGCTCCTTTCCATCCTATGTTTGACCCGACATGATCTCTCCAAGCGGTTAAGCCTAATAAGGAGATTAGGCTCTAATACCAATTGAAAGGGTAACTTAGGCCTAGAGGAGGGTGAATAGGCTAATTTAAAACTTAAGTAAATGCGAAAGCGACACTTTTCAGATATATCCAAAAGTGAATTTGGATAATTCTGAAAATAGAAGAACAAGCGACAAGCACAAAGAAAATTAAATCTAGCTAGTCACAATAATGATAAGCAAGCACAAACAACAGCTAGACCAAAAGCGGCAAAAGCAAGCGAAGCTAGAGGAAGGAGAGAGGGATATCACCGAGGTTCTTACAAGATGAGTTGTTCCCGAAGTTCGAATTCTTGAGGGGATTCTAGTCTCCGTTGAGGAGCTCACAAAGAGCCGGGTCTTTGCTAGCCCTTTCCTCAAGAGGTTGCACAAAGCACTCCTCCTTCCACTAGTGGTATCTTCTCCCTTTCGAAGACGAGATCCAACCTTTACAAACATCTCCCGGCCAACCATAAATAGATCGGTGACTCAAGAGTGACACCTAATCGTCTAGGAGTCCTCAACCTCCAGGAGTAAAAGATGAAGCAAGACTTGGGGATAAAGCAAGTGCTCAACAAATCTTCACGAAGTCAACACCAAGCACTCACACAAACTCAAATCCAACACTCTCTCACACACACAAAGTATGAGTTTGAAGATCGGTGGAGAGGAGAAATGAGAGAGCAAGGGTCAAAGTGAATCTCAATGCAAAGCAAGCCAAGGGCAATAGTATTCAATAGAACCAGGAGCTTAGGCTTGGAGGGGGAGGGGGCAGATCTACTCGTTCGTGGGAAAGTTTTCATTTTTCGGAAATTTCCAAACCAATTTTTGAAACTTTCGAAAAGCACCAAAAGCATTTTTGCTGGTCAACCACTTTCGGAAATTTTCGAAAAGCTCTTTTGGAAACTTTCAAAAATCATCAGTACCAAATTCCAACTTCAAACTAGTTCAGAAATTTCCAAAGCACTTTCGGAAACTTTCGAAAAAGACCAATACCGATTTTGCATCAAATCACTTCTTTGAAAATTTCTGAAGCAGGTTCGGAAAAAATTGAAGAACACCAGTACTGATTTTCGCAAACACAAAGTAGTTCGGAAATTTTTGAAAAAGACCAAAAATTGTTTTTTGGAGGCAAAAACACTTTGGAAACTTCTGAACTCGATTTTAGAAAACTCTGAAAAACACCAGTACACAAATCCAAGAGTGAGAACCACTTCAACAAAGATTTTGGGCACTTATCTCATCCGTGGATATCAAATCAACATCCCCCTTAATAGTATGGCTTTTCTAACGACGCAAACAAATGAAAAAAAATACATTTTACCATTTGCATGTATGTCGCATCTCATCGTTTTCGCAACATGAACGGGTTTTGCCTTGAACATCACTTCATGGAGAACTTACATTCCTTCACTTATTCTCAAATAAATTGTTAGTCCTCCCTAATCGCATTGTCATTAATCACCAAAATAATTAGGGACCTAGATGCAGTTTTGTCACGTCTGAAAATTCACTAGTAATTTCCAAACTAATTTGTCTATTAAACCCTCATCCAAAAATCAGTCAATGTTCACAAATCGACAATTTGAATATAAAGTACCAAATAAACTAATGCGATAAATACTTACAAAAGAGACACTTAGTCCTCACCACGAAGAAAACTGCAGCGGAAAAACAAAATCTAGCGAAGCTTCAACTTCACTCCCATAGGTAGCTGAACTGGGGAATAAGCCAAAGGTCTTCTCCTTCGAAATCCTTCTTCAACTGAGGTTGATGATTATTGCAAAGTCGGTATATGGAATACTTCTCAAGCCAGATAGCAAATATGCAAGTGCACAAGGATACAAAGGATGACAATAATAGAGTTCATTTGCAAAGGTAACATTTAGCATAACATTTAAGAGTAGTAAAACAGTTGAGTAATTAATTAACAATATTAACCAATCATGGTACACCACACTAATGTTGCACAAGCCCAAACCAAAACCTGAACATCCAATCCCGGTTGCATAGATCCAACCTCCAAACAGGAACTAACCATTCATACTAGGAGCTAATAAATTGTCATCAATTACCAAATTATTATCATTAATGAGTAGTGTGAAACTAATCACGAAAACCATTGTTAGGCCCACCCATGACCACGGGCATGACTATTTGAATAGTTTTATTCTGGCCAGAGGTGTACAAATTTACCCACAGACACAACTCCACAACATGTTGCCATGCACCACAATACCACCATGGTACCTCGAAAAGGAGCTATGACATGACCCTTCGCATAACACAATTCAAAATAGTGCACCGTTCTCGGATCATAGTCTTTTCGTGACCCAAAATAGACTCCCCAGCGACCCTAGTGAGCTTTTCTTTCTCTGTCTCAACTCGTGGACCTATCTATCTTCTTCTTTATAAGTGATAGGGGTTTGCTATTCTCACGGATTGCTCATATTTATTTACCCCATTTTAAAGTTTTTGCCTTGTTTCAGCCCTTCCTTCATCTGAACCTTCCAGTACAATCTATCTCCGCAACTACTCAGTCTGATGCCCCACAATGAACCATGCTGTACAAAAAGTACAGTAGTTGCCTACGTTGGCTTGAGGTTTCTACCATTAATGCTTCACAACAGTAGCTCGTGAACCAATCCTTAATTGTCATGAGTATGACCATCAAAACCATGTGCTCACAACCCATCATTAATCAAAATTTAGTTGTCAAAATAATTAACCAAGCACAATTAGCCATCGTGAGCTACCATTAAATAAACATAATTAAGTAATAGTGAATCATTAGTTATCCCAATAGTGTACTCCTTTTCTTTCATATTATAAGTCGTTTTGAGTTTTTTCTTAGTCAAACTTATTTAACTTCAACCAAATTTATAAAAAAATATAGCAGTATTAATATATTATTAAATATATCCAATGTTACATTTAGTGAAACTAATTTGGTTTTGTATATGTTGTTAACTTTTTCTATAAACTTGGTCAAAGCTAAAAAATCTGACAATGAAAAAGTCAAAGTGACTTATAATATGAAACAGAGAGAGTACTAATGTTTCTAAGCAGGGCTAAGCAATTACACTAATATCCATTATGTAGAGTTCGTGCTAGTCAAATTATAACCCATAGAATAATCATGTCCTCTTGGCCATAACATTGAGAAATAGGCTCAAACCACCCAATGACATTCAAAAATAAATGCACATTTGAAATAAATAGAGAATTTAAATATAGGATCAACATGCTCAAAGGGATGTTTCAGATCCATGTGACTCGCCTTGAAAACAAGCATCTTCAATTCGTCTTAGGGAACTTCTCAAACGAACAACCGATCCTCTGAAACCATAAAAACTACACTCTAGCATAAAAAACGAGAAAAAAACTAATAAAAAACCAAACAAACAATCCAAATAAAGTTCATTAATAGGTAGAGCTTGTATTTAGATGAATTATGAGACTTGAATGACCTCATTTCGAGTTCGTATGAATTAGTTATGAATTAAGGAGGTTTTAATCAATTAAAACCAATAAAGAAAACAACTAAGCGATTTAATGTGTCATATTTAGTTATTTTAGAACTAGAAAAGGACAATAATGATGTCAACCTTGGAAAGATTAGGCTGAGGTCATGACAGGTGGGACCCAATTGTCATAGAGAGAAAAAGCCCGGGTCTACCATGGACTCGGTGCATCGAGGGAGTCTACGGTGGACCACAGAGATCAACGGCTAGGATGGGTTGACAAGGGTTTGACTAAGATCCAACGACTCAGAGTGCAGTCGATCTAGCCATCTAGGGTTAAAGATGAAGCCACGTGGCGTCCAGCTGGCAGCCATGAAGGACGGAGGAGTTGACGTAGCGATGACGTGGCGACCATGCCACCATGATGACCGGTTGGCTCAGGACAGCGAAAATGGAGGGCACTAACAGAGAAAGGACGACGAGGCAACTCTTACTAGCACTTACGTGATGACGAGCGACGATGGGAGATGGCCGATGACGAGCTTCAAGCAGCGGAGAGATCGGGTTGACCATGACGACGACGCTCCGATGATCTCCAAGCGGAGAGGACAAGTGGCCGAGCTTCCCTGGTCCTTGTGAAGCTATCGATGAAGGCGGCGACGATGGGTAGCAAAGGGAACGATGATGGGGCTCGGCTCTTGAGTTTGCGTCGATGAGCAGCTTCCGGCGTTCTTCGGCGCAAGGAAACTGGCGACCGGGGCTCCTCTCGACAATGCGGTGTCGATGGTGGCAACAGCGCAAAGCAGTGGTGACCAAGGTGACGGCGCGGCATGGCCGGAGTGCGACAACGGCGGCGGAGAGAGAAGCCCTGGCCGGTGAGGGTTTCGGGCGGCGGTGAGCTAGGGCACGGGGTGGAAAGAAGAGGGGAGCTTTGGGGCAGGCTATTTAAAGTCTAAGGGAAAGGAGACCGGCATGGACACGGCGGCTAGAGCGCCGGGAAGAACTAGGGTTTTCGCCGAGAAAAGGAAACTTAGAACCGCGTCAAATTGAGAGGATTTCCTTCGGGATTTCTTTGATTTCTTGAGGGGAAAGAAAGAGGAGATTAAAACCCCTCAACTAAATTTGAAAATGGATGAACGGATGTGCCAGATTTGGTGGAGAACGCGGCGCCGACCCAGACTCTACCTGGCCGGAGGTAGAAGAAACCCCTGACGTGTGGGCCCGTCGCTTCAGTGGGAGGAAGGGAACAGGGACACGAAAAGGACTTTGGCTGCAGCTGCTGGGCCGAGCGGAAGGAGAAGGGATGGCAAAATAGTCTTTGGACGGAAAGGAGAAGGGTTGGGGTTGGGCTGGATTCGGCCCAGCGCTTGGTAGTGGTTTTTAATTGATTTTTCATTTAAATAAATACTTAAATGATTTTTTATTTATTAAAATACTTCCAATGCTCAAATAATTCTCAGAAAAATTCCTGAAAATACTTGGATAATCAAAGTATTTAAGAAAAATTTATCTAGCTCAATTTTATGTTTAAATTTTCATAGATTTTTGTTCGAACACTTTCTTTATTTATTAAATAATTTCTAGAATCTCCTTTTTCACAAAAATTTATATTTAAGCAATTATACAGAAATCTCGTCTCGAGATTTGGAATGACTAGCAAGAAAGTAGGTAGGAAAATCCTTCACTCACCCATCTTTCTCAAGAACTGACTAGTAATCTGACACACCATTATCCGACTATCTTTTTCTGTTCCTCTTCCAAGTTTAATTCATTCTCAAACTTAATTCACCTTTAGATGCTTTCTTGTTTTGTCTTTTTGAAATTGATATCACCCCAACCTTCATAAGGTATTGTCTTTGAGATTCCCTATTACTGTGATATCCAATCTGATCTTTGCTCTGGCTTATCCTTTGAACACTCTTGATTCTAACAAATCCATAGAAGTCTCGCTTTGATGTGATCATGACTAGTTGACTACCATTGATACAACCATTGCTCACATCATAGGACAATTGGAAGTCATCGAGATTGAGCCGCAGAAGTTATGGAATCCAATTCGGCCACCTGCTACAGCGGTGACTTCAAATGACCACAAAATATACATACAAGATCCGTTTTGGGGCCATGAGTACTTAAGGAAATCTCTCGGAGTTCTCTTTCCAACGGATCCAGCCTCATCTCCAAATTCCTTCTCAGTCATCGGCAATCACAAAAACAAGATGTTGCGTCACCTGTAATGGGCCAATGGGTTTGCAACTTCATTTGGGACCCTGACCCAAGTGGGGCCCATGTGGGGTGCGCCCCAATCTGTTGGAGCATGACCCTAGGGACCCCTTGGTCGTCCTCCCACCTCCTTAAATAGCTAGGTACCCCTTTAGAGTTTCTTGAGTTTTGTTATATTAAAGTTTTAGCTATTGCTACTTTACCTTGTAATTATGTGTGTCGGTTAGACCACCTAGTTACTCGTCTTCGGAACCCCACCTTATCGTGATCTTTAATTTCTATTTGCAATTCAGATTGCTTTTATCTTGTTCTTGCTTGTTTCTTTGATTTGCTTGCAGGAATAAAGTTGATTTGCACCGGCAAGATCAACAACCCACGGAGAGGTGTATCGATCGCTAATGCGCAACACAATAACGTCTTGTACGGTTGTAGTCAGGTCGTCAATGTTTCTCCCAAATCATAGTTATCGTCAACTCACTGAAAGATCGGGACAACCATATCCCTGAGCATATCGAGTGGAGCTCAAGATTTATCAAGTGGTATCAGAGCTTTCATTGCTCGGTGAGTTTTTATCTACCTATAACCAGAAAATAGCCATAAAAAAGAATTGCACCCTTTACCTGCCATATTTGTGCCATTGCATTGTTCTTTTCAGTTTTTGCTTTGTTGAGTTTTGTGTTGCATCATCAAGTCGTGTTGCTGGTCTTAGTGTCTAGTCATTTAGAGTTTTGAGTTCTTGTCACGTTTATTGCCATCGTCGTCATCACGTCTTTGTTGTCGTCGGGATCTTCAAAAATGGAATCGTGTCGCCGCTTGGGTTCCTTTTTCTCGTTTCGGGCATTTTTTGTTGGTCGGTTTTGAAGTTTTACGTTATATCTAGGGTTGCCTAGACCTGTCCGTGCTTATGTTTGTCGTGGTTTGTGTCCGCACTATTGCGTGTGAGGAAGACGAAAGGAGGAGATTAGATTAGATTGGTTTCTATTTTGTTGAAGAAATAATAATAGATTGAATAGATTGAAAATTAGTTTCCCTTTTTATCCACTGCACTAGATCCGGATGGCCGCCCACCCCACCTTCCCACCATATGGTTGTTTCCTTCTCTACCATATAGTTATACCTTAGTGAAAAAATTTTTGGTGTCAGATTCATGATCTGATTGCAAAAACAAAACCGGTATAATTTCAACATTCCATTTTTGTATAGTTCTAATTTTAGGGTTTGGACTTTTACATTTAAGTCCCTGAAATTTTCTTAATTACATTTGAGTCCCTGTAATTTTACATTGAGGTCCTTAGGCTGGTTTTTGCTAAAAAAAAATCAGAAATAAAAGAAATGAAAGGCAGAAAGGTGCTTACAAAAAGAAAAGAAAAGCTGCAGCAAAAAAAAAGGAAAAAAAGAGAAAGAGAAAAAAGGAAAAAGAGAAAAAGAGATAGAAAGAAAAAAAAGGAAGGAAAAGCGCAAATCACTTGTTATCTTTGAGATTGTTTTCATATATCAGAGTTGTGCTTGAGTTGATTCTAGTGCTTTGTTGTGATATCGTTTGTGTCTAGGCTCACGTCTCTAGTACGTTATAGCCTAGGACCAGCACGGTACTGACTTTGAATTGTTATTCAACTTCGCATTCTCTGATTTGAGTATTTGCTATTCCTTTGCTACATATTTAAGCCTACCCAGAGCTCCACAGATTTGATTGCAGCCAAGTATTTGCCAAGGCATCGATACATCCAACCTCCATTGAGGTGCTTGGTTGAGTCGGTGTCTGTCACCATTTTGCTTGCATTGATAAGAACTTATAAGAGCTTGGTTAAAAGCTTAAGTATGTGTCTTTTGAGCCTCCACTACCTAGTAGTTAATAGGAACGTGCATATTTTTGTTAGTTAATAGGAACGTGCATATTTTTGTGTATGTTTCTTGTTTTCTACTAACAATGGCAGGGATACGCAAGACAATTCGAGATAACTGTGCTCAACATTGACATCTTTGTCGAGACATGAGGAGTGATCAACATGATACATATGAGGTAAGTGACTTTGTTATAGCTAAGATCAAATCTGCACTACCTTATTTTGAAGAAAATTATGATCCACATGCTTACATTAAATGGGAGCTAGCGGTTGATAGAGGATTTAAAAAACATGATTTGTATGAGCAACAAATGGTTATGTGTGCCTTTAGTGATAAACCGTGAGCTCCACTCGATATGCTCAGAGATCTGGTTGGCCCGATCTTTTGGTGAGTTGAGGATAACTACAATTTGGGAGAAACGTTGATAATCCGACTACAACCGTACAAGATGTTGTGTTGTGCCTTAGCGATCGATACGCCTCTCCGTGGGTTGTTGATCTTGCCAGCGCAAATCAACCTTATTCCTGCAAGCAAATCAAAAAACAAGCAAGAACAAGATAAAAGCAATCTGAATTGCGAATAGGAATTAAAGCTCATGATAAGGTGGGGTTCCGAAGACAAGTAATTAGGTGGTCTAGCCAACACACGTACTACAAGAAAAAGTAGCAATGGCTAAACCTTTAATTTAACAAAACCCAAGAAACCCTAAAGGGGTACCTAGCTATTTAAAGAGGTGAAAGGATGACCAAGGGGTTCCATAGGTCGTGCTCCACCAGGTTGAGATGCACTCCACATGGGCCCCACCTGGGCCAGGGTCCTAAATAAAGTTACAAGCCCATATGCCCATTATAGATGACGTAGCACCTTGTTTCTGTGATTGCGACCAACTGGGATAGAATTTGGAGATGAGGTTGGATCCATTGAAAACAACACACTAAGAGCTTTCCATCAAGTATTCATGGGCCCCAAACAGAGCTCGTATGCATATTTGGCGATCGTTTGAAATCAGCATTGTAGTAGATGGCCGAATTGTATTCCAGCACTTGGGCAACTTGATCTTGATGTGAGCATTGGTTGAATCAATGGTAGCCGTGGTCACATCATCCTCGCCTTCTTCACAGAAAACCGTCATCGGTTTTTTCATATGGTGTTCTTCGCATAGTCCATTTAAAACAACATGTTTCTTCCAATCAAAACAAGAGAAACTCGACATTATATGATTAACAATAACATGCCTCTCTAGCTTGTAATTTTTATCCACATCTAAAGGAGGTTCTAAATCCAAACATATGTAAACTCTATGCACCAAATATATTTCTCTATCATTATATTTGCCAAAGATATGAAATATAGTTTTAGATGGACATGACAAATTAATAGCAAATAATTTCTCCTTCAAATTATCGAGCTCACAAAAATCATCAAACAGAATATAGCCCAACGTATTTAAAGAAGATATGGATTCACGTTCCTCTACTCCATTAGCAATGTGAACAATATGCTTAAGATCAACACATAAAGAACTAACACTAGAAATAGCATGTTCATTCACTAGATGTGGCAGGGATATAAGTGAAGCATTATCACACAACTCTTCTTTATCACAAGGAATAACAAATAAATCAAATTGTGACAAAGGAATCTCAGCAATTGGTTCCACTATTGTTTGCTCTACTATAGCATGAAAAGTGGACATATTCAATTCATTAGCTGCACACTCACCTTGATTAATTTCAGCACCATTTAGTTTACCTTTGATGCTCTCTTCAGATGATGGAGGTGCATCGAATTTGAGTGTGAACAATGGGAATGGTGGCTCATTTATGTCTCTCTCCGTCTTTTCGTGATTATGCACTTGCTGCAAATGGTTAGTAATAGAAGGTAAAAACATAGCGTGTTGTTTTTTCATGTCCTCCTCTATTTGACTTTCAGCATTGCAAGCAAGTTGTAACAAATGAGAAAGAGATCTGTAACTTTGATAAGCAAGCATGTCCTGAATTTCTTTGTTAAGCCTACATAAAAACCTCAATTTTGTAGCTTCTTCGCATTCATCTAAACCACAACGTAATAAACAAGCATGCATATTATGATAGTATGAAATAACAGTTCTGGTATCTTGTTTTAAACTTTGTAGTTTGTTGAGCAGAATATCAGCATAATACATAGGAACATAAACATCTCTCAAATATCGTTTCAGGTCTTTCCATGATTGTGGCATTTTGTTATGCCTACAAAGATGTTTCCATTCATAAGAAACATTTTTCACTAAAACACTAGAGGCACACATAACCATTTGTTTTTCAGACAAATCATGCTTTTTTAAATTCTCTATCAATCGCTAGCTCCCATTTAATGTAAGCATGAGGATCATAATTTTCTTCAAAATAAGGTAGTGCAGATTTGATCTTGGTTAAAACAACGTCACTTACCTCATATGTATCGTGTTGGTCACTCCTCATGTCTCGACGAAGATGTCGATGTGAGCATAGTTATCTCCAATTATCTTGCGTATCCCTGCCATTGTTAGTAGAAAATAAAAAACATACACAAAAATATGCACGTTTCTATTTACTAGGTAGTACAGGCTCAAAAGACACACACTCAAGCTTTTAACCAAGCTCTTACAAGTTCTTACCAATGCAAGTGGAATGATGACATATACCGACTCAACCAAGCACTCTAATCGAGGTTGGATGTATCGATGCCTTGGCAAACACTTGCTATGTGGGCACCCGGAAATTATACCGTCCAATGTATTTTGTGACCACCACATAATTTTGGATGAGTGGATTCATACACGCATAAATAGCCACTCATACCTCAATGTACCCATGATCACAAAATTTACAACATTCGGTATAAAATCCATAATGCCGAATAATGAGCAAAGGAGATATTGTTCGGACTCCGCATGCCAGTCAACTTCAGCCTGAGACATGCCCGTCAAACCACACGAAGGCGGCGACCAGATGTGTTACACATCTCAGGAGACTTGACTCAAATTGCAAGAGCTCTACAACATCTCAATTGCTCAAAATTCATACTCGTGCTTAGCTAGTCCCTAGGAAAATCGACTAGCCTTGCACTTTCATCGCAAGCAATTGATATACATCACAAATGCATAAAGATGGATAAAAGGACATCAATATATATATATATATCATAATGGGATTCTACGGCCCATCTTACAACACAAACTATAGCAGCGAAAGTTTGAAAAATTTACATAAGCAAAAACAAGGCCCGTGATTTACCAATCATCCCACAAGGGCAACCAACCGGGCAAGAGTCAAGCTGAAAAGGCTACTCACTACCCTCATCGCCCTCGGTAGGGTAGTAAGAACAATCAAGTTCACCGGCATCCTGGTCTGAAAGTTGCAGACATCGGGTTAAGTACAGGAATGTACTCGCAAGACTTACTCATTAATATATATACATAGGACAAAGGAGTATGCAAGCTTCTACCTTAAAAGAGGGTATAACGGTTCAAGTTTTGCATAAAAGCCAATTTAGTTGAGCAAATCACAAGTTGAAAATATAGACATTCTAACTTAGCATAATCTGAAATTTAATCACAAATAAGCACAACCCGTGCTCTCATCACCATCCATGTATAAGCACAACCTGTGCTCTCATCACGATCCATGGACTTCCATTGTCCAACTATGTCTTCTCAACATATCCATTACATATCTAAGACTAATCCAACCCATTTAACCCAAGTTTGATGCTAACATAGACTGACTAACACATTAAGCGGTCGTCCTGTAACCGTGGACACGACTATTCGAATAGTTTTACTCTGATCAGAGGGGTACATCTTTACCCACACGAAATGAACAAGGATCAAATGCTTCACACGCACACAGGTGTGACTCACAAGTGATACTAGATCATAACATGCCCTTTCCTAGTCACACCCCAACCACCTAAACTACACCTGGGCCCCCGACGACTTAGCCACGTGCGTGTGTGATGTGGCTAAGGCAGGCTCACCATCGCAGGAGAAACCCCCTGCCAATACCAGGCACACCTGGGCACTCCAAAGGAAAAACCATCCTCACGATTGACCAGCGTAGCGTAGATGATCACAGTGCGATGTAGTACTAAGTCAAGCCGTCCCATACCGGCGTGTGGTAGTACGTAAGGTGCTTGAATAGATGTCAACATGTTTGGTCCTTAACAACCCAGACGAGGCTACTTGCATCAGGGAAAAACCACAATCCCTTCATCGCCCTATCACTCATCCAAGTTAAAGCATATTTTCCATATGAATCATTTAGTGAAAGTAATCAAATTTTATGCCCATAAATCGCAAATAGTGAATAAGTTCAATCGATAGCTCCATCTATCGATTTTTAACACTAATAGACCTAAGCATGGCTAAGCATCGGTGAAACAATAAAACATTCCCAAATATTTCTATCCCAAGGTTACAAGGATAAATGGCAACAACGAAACAAGAAAGGACATGCAGCAATTAGGTATAACCAAAACTAACCATTACCGATAAGTTTGTAGTAAATCAACACATGCATATATATTGTTTTGCAATCAAATCATTTTAGCAAAATAGGGATTCTATATGCTTAGATGCTTGTCTTGTTGTTGTGAGAAATCACACTCCAATTCAGATTCTTGTTCCACGTACTCTGGAACGTCGGAATCTAAATAATCATACCGTACGAAACAAATAAACAACCAAATAAAGCGAAAAATCCAAAATGCTCTAAAATTCATGAATTCCTAACAGCGGGTTAGTCATGTTCTAAAATGAATTTATGTGAAGAAATTTCTATTTTACCATTACTATTTTGAGAGTTATAAATTATTTCATATTTGAATTTTAGAAATAAATATCCTACTGTGAGTATAGAATTTTATTACACCATATTAAAGTTTACAATTTTATGGACCTACTGGAGTTGGTTTCATTTCAAAATGAGTTATATTTGATTTGATATGATTTTTACAAGTTTGGAGTAATTTTCTGTTGAAAAGATAAAGATTAACTCATTTCCTTTATTATTTCCAAAATGAAAATCCTTGGGTCCACAGGTCAGTGAAAGCAGTTTTGTAGAAAAGCCCCTAGGGTTTGCAGAATCAACCCGCAGTCCTTTAAACACGTGCTAATACAATCTTCATTAAGAATCCCTAAGGTTTTCTCTATTTATAATCAGGTATGGGCCCAGTTGTTATACTAATGAATCTTTAAAATGAAACCTTACAACTTTTTAGTTATTTCTAAGCAGAGTCCTTAGGCGCTAATCAACTGGGGCCCGCTTGTCAGTGGCGCGGCCACTAGGAGGCAAGGCAGCAGTGCTCCAGCGACATTCTCACCGGCGGCAACGGCGAACGGCAGCCGATCTCGGTGGGCGGCTATAAGAGAAAATGAAGAGGGACTCTCGGCGAAGCTATCGGTGGTCTTCTCGTCGGCTGAGGTGGTCGGAATCAATGGCGACAACGGCGCAGGTGGCGGTGACCTTCTGCACGCACGTGCAAGTAGAGCTACGGCCCAAACCCGAGCGAACCAGTGCATATATACGGTCCTATAAACCTCCTGGAAACTTACCACGGGGTTGGAAATGGCTGGCACAGCTCGGACGCGACGGCGATGGAGGAAACGGCTCGGCGGCGGCGCAGACCTTCGGCTTCACGGCGACCGTGATCCTCGGCCTGTGATTTGCTGAGAGGAGGTGAGGGACGGCTAAAGAATCACCTGAGGATGCTCCACGAGTGAGGAATCAGAGTAGGGCTCACCGGAGAACGAGTAATCGACGACGATGGTCGGTGGCCGGAATTAGGGAAGAAACGGCCGATCTCCTTCTCTACGGCTTCAGGGTTCGATTCCTTGTGTCGGCGTCTTCCTGGGATCAAGGTGAAGATGGTGGCGCGGCGGCTTGGCTCGGCTTGGACGGAGTCGGCCGAACAACGATGATGTCAAAGCGGCGGCGCTCTGGAGCTCTCGGGAACACGGCGGCGTTCCGGCGTCAACAGTACATGACAAGAGGTGAGATCAACGGGGATGGACTTGGCATCTTGTGAGGTTGAGAGAACGCAGTAGGAAGAGAGATGACCGTGGCTCATCGGGGACGGTGGCTGTCGTCGTTCCCACGGCCAGCGGCAAATTTTCAGAGATATGGAGAAGCTAGGGTTTCTCTCCCTCGGTTGGGTCAGCGCAGGAGTGAAATGGAAGAGAAAGCGATGCACTGGAGAGGTTAAGGGCGAGCGTCGGTGGCTGCCATGGCGGTGGACACGCGTCGAACACCCGGCGGTCAATCTCTTGCTGCTCTCTATCTCTCTCTGTGTGTTAGAGCGGTGGAAAAGTATATGCACCGAGTTGGAGCTAACCTGTGTGACTGCTATGTGGGTCCAGGCGATGTGCACAGAGGTAACAAGAGAGAGATGGGTATAGAATCTGGTAAACACAGTGCTAAGAGAGTATTAGGGTTTTTCCCTATTTAATTTTCTTTCTCCCTAATTTAAAATTCCATAACTTCATTTCTGTGCAAAAAAAAAATAATGTGGATTTTTCTGGAGATAGATTAAAATACCTAGGTTCCATTTTCCTTGGTTTCACACAAAAATAATCTATATTTTAATCTCAAGAAAATAGAGAAATTCAGTTTAGCCGAAATTGATTTGAATTTTTAAAAGGTCCAAACCTACAAAATAAATTCTGGACAAATTATATTAATTCATGATAAATAAACTAGTATTTGAATAAATTATAAACCCTATATATTTTTATATGATAAAATACACTTTTGGGATGTATATCCGTTTTGCCGATTAGGGTTTTAAAATAAATTATAGTTTAACTATTTTGACCTAATCATTTGGGGTATCCAATGTACGTATTAAATTATACCAAAATTACAGTGAGATATATATATTGAATAGTATCTACATGAATTTTCTCCATGATTTTATATTGCACCAATTATTTTTAACTATTCACTAAGCTTATCTTTACATATATGTTTCCTATTATAAAATATAATTAAATGATTGTAAAATTATATTTAGATGATTCTTGACCTAATATGATGTTGTTTTGCATGATTTATACTTTTAGTTACTCAACTTAATATATTTCATATATATACATCCTTGTAAAGATACATTAAGTATTTGCTTCAAGTTTTTAAGTTAATGCTAATGAGTCCTAATATGAAATGCTAGTAAAATCCATAAACAAGAAAAAGGACTCAAATCTCAACAATACATCATGCAATTACATGCACACACTATGTTTTATTTTCTTTCTTTGAGCTATCAAGAAAAAGGTTTTAAATTAATCACGAATTTGTAAATCAAAACTAGTATTATTACTAGCCCAGGGTTTTCGTTGGAAAATTCTAGTGTTTCTAAATCACAAAAATCATTTTCAATATTTTAAATGCAAAAGTTGAAATTTAGAATTTCGGGTATGTTACAGATCTACCCCCCTTAAAATAAATCTCGTCCCCGAGATTTGCGTTGGGTTGTGGGTGAAAAAGATGGTCAGGTGTAGGTTGATTTTCTGATAACGACACAACATTATCAGTTTTTGGTTATTTAGAAAATCTTTTTAAACATACCAGATTTAACATTTTAGAAGAAATATTAGTTGGTCATGCTATGCACACTCCTTTAATCAAAGGAATGAGTTTATAAAAACTTTTTAAGTTGTATTATCGACTTGCTGCAGTTAAGGTAATAATAGTCTTTGTTTGGCTGGGAAAATAGCGGGGTTTATTCGGTTATGGCGAGCATAGTTCATGAAGTATATAATCTATTGGAAAGGCGTATCCTACAGATAGTCAAAATATCAAGATACGACTTTGCAAGACCTATGGTCGCAATCCAATCTTGTCGAACTCACATTCGATCAAGGGTTTCCCTAAATTTGGAAAATGCAGATAAAATTAAGCTATGGGATTACTACGCAAATTACAAGAACATTGTTGGTTACAATTAGCATGTTAAGGTTATGGCTAAGTACCAAAACTCGCCTAGGGTTTTCATTGGAAAATTCTAGTGTTTCTAAATCACAAAAATCATTTTCAATATTTTAAATGCAAAAGTTGAAATTTAGAATTTCGGGTATGTTACATGCTATAGGGCTGCAATCAAATCTGTGGAGCTCTGGGTAGGCTTAAGTATGTAGCAAAGGAATAACAAATTATCAAATCAAAGAATGCAAAGTTGAATAACTGTTCAAAGTCAGTACCGTGCTGGTCCTAGGCTAGAACGAACTAGAGACGCGAGCCTAGACACAAACGATACCACACGATAGCACTAGAATCAACTCAAGCACAACTCTGATATATGAAAACAATATCAAAGATAACAAGTGATTTTCTCCTTTTCTTCCTTCTTTTTTTTCTTTCTATCTTTTTTCTATCTTTTTTCTTTCCCTTTTTTCTTTCTTTTTTTTTGGTGCGGCTTTTCTTTTATTTTTGTAAGCATCTTTCTGTCTTTTTTTCTTTTTTTGATTTTTTCAGCAAAAACCAACATAAGGACCTCAATGTAAGTTTAGAGGGACTCAATTGTAAATAAGAAAAATTACAGGGACTCAAATGTAAAAGTCCAAACCTTAAAATTCGATCTATACAAAAATGGAATGTTCTCGTCGTATGGATTCCGTTTTTGCAAGCGGAACTCGAAGCCGATACCAATTTTTTTTGTTACAAACAAAAACCAATCTAATCTAATCTAATCTCCTCCTTCCATCTTTCTCATGGCAACAGGACACGGGACAGGGCACAACCACACGACAGAAACCCAAGACGCAACTCCAAAACCAATCGACAGAAACTTCTAAAAACTGGAAAAATGAAACCTGGCGGCAAGACGATTCCGTTTTCTTAGGTTCCGACGACAACAATGACACAGCGATGGCGACGACAGTGGTACTAGATGTGACAAGAACTTGAAACTCTCAACATACTAGATCCTAAGACCAGCAACACAACACGACGATGCAACGCAAAACTCAACAAAGCAAAAAACTGAAAAGAACAATGCAATCGCACAAAGATGGCTAGGTAAAGGATGGATTTTTTTTGTATGGCTATTTTCTGGTTATAGGTAGATAAAAACTCGCCGAGCAACGAAAGCTCTGATATCACTTGATAAACCCTGAGCTCCACTCGATACGCTCAGGGATCTAGTTGTCCCGATCTTTCGGTGAGTTGATGATAACTACTATTTGGGAGAAACGTTGACGATCCGACTACAACCGTACAAGACGTTGTATGTTGCGCCATAGCGATTGATACACCTCTCCGTGGGTTGTTGATCTTGCCGATGCAAATCAACCTTATTCCTGTAAGCAAATCGAAGAAACAAGCAAGAACAAGAAAAAAGCAATCTAAATTGCAATAGAAATTAGAGCTCACGATAAGTTGGGGTTCCGAAGACAAGTAATTAGGTGGTCTAGCCGACACACTGTTAATGACAGATTTTCGTAATCTACTCGGAGAGGAAAGAGAAAACCGATGCAGATAGGAAGGGTTAAGTTGGAGTCGGACCAAGTCTTGTATCGGACTCGGCAAGCGTATCGGACTGGAGGTTGTGTTAGCAGAAAGAGTGTATCGGCCGATACGAATTCAACGTGGTTGTTGGCCGACAGAGATGAAAGTTAATAGAGTTAGCATGGGCTTGGTTTGGGCTCAAGATAAGCTTCAAGGAGGTTGCCAAATAGAGATAAGGCTCGGTTTTAGGCAATTGTATCTTGTAAATCAAGTAGGATTAGATCTAATCTATGGCAAGAGTCTACCGCAAAGACTTGTTTGTTAAGTTGTAGATAAGATCGTGTCCTATTTGGACAATGTTGTAATCTCGGGTATAAATATCCCGGTAGTTTGTACATAGAAACTCTCTCACAATACAATACACAATCTTGTTCAACTTATTTTCGGCGCATCGCGAACCCTCGCAAGAGGTTAATTTCGACGAGTTCTTGCTTCCCCAGAGCAAAGGTAAGAACTCGTACCCGATGATCTACATCGTCGGGGCTAGCGTGTCGCTTTAGGCACGTTAAGCCTTGATGATGTGATCGTCGTTTATCACGTTCTGGATGATTTTCGTAAGTGTATTAATTATGCTTCGCCAGCGATCTACTCGTTTTAGGGTTTATTGCCGACGGTAGTTTAATTATTATGCTTAGTTAAATCTTTCAATGCATCCACCATCCCCAAAAGCAATCGACGACTTGATTTTCTTTGTGTTAAATCTCAATTCACACTTCGAGTTGCCATCGACCTTAGTCCTGTTTTGAGATCTAACCCAAAGCCTGTTTTTTATCGTAATTAAGGATAGTGCCGGGGTTTTAGCCGGTCTTATCTAATACATGTAATCACCATAATGTTTTTATATGTATTTGCCACTTGTATGAGTAGATTGGTAAATATAAATGTGTTTATCATAGGTTACTCTTTAGGGTTTGCTTGTGATCGATATATTTGTATAAGCCGATTGGTTCATACAAGTTTGCATTAGAGTATTAGCTAGTGCACTTATCTCTTTTATCCTTCATCGGCCGATGCTGCTAATTGACATTAACATGTTGATAAAGGCCGATGAGATTAGATCTATATTTTGATCTTATTTTATCATAGTTACAAGTAAGCCGATATAGCTTTGCCCTATCGGCTAGGTCATGACAATGCGACATCGACCTATCGGCCGATCGGTCATTGTTTACTAACATGGTTTGCTTGTTAATCTTGTTGATTGCAGATCAAATCAACTGGCACGCCTTACACGCACCTAGGCAAGCCTTTGGACCTGCACTGGAGCTAAGCAGATCTCCCAGGCCGCCGTGGAAACTTGGAACCCGTTTGGTTGCGAGGCGGGTCTAAATTCTACGCCAACACGCTTTTGGCACGCCCGGTGGGACCTCAAGAACGCAAGCTTCGCGACAACAAGAAGACCACTGCAGGATGTCGAAGCAGAGTGAGATCTCCGAGGAGAACGTCATCTCTGTGACCGTCGACCAACTCAACGAAGTGCAGAAAGCTGAGATGGACAAGCTGGTCGAGCAATTTCAAAATATGTACCTACAGACGTACTCTAGGACTCGGCAAGACACTCTCATTCAGAAATCTAAGGTGGTAATGCCGAGCCCTAGAGATGGAGCCAGCACGTCGGCGACAGCACACGACCACACTGTCAAGACCGAAGAAAACACCACGCCGACGTTGCAAGACCGCATCGACTCCGCAGCTCATTCTGCGCTAGTCAACCAGTCGGGGATCCTGGTGAACACATTGACCAATACGGTCAAATCAATCCTAGATGGTTCTATTCACCAATACAAGCCTCAAGGACCGATTTTCTTGCCCGATAACAAGTTCCCTGCATATCGGACCTTGAGGACTGATCTGAGTACGCCTCCATAGCCGGCGACGCCGATCCCACCTCCGTCGGCCCAACCAACGTCAACCATGCCGCTGGTCCTAACCAGGCAAGCAGGAGGAAGCCCCCAGCACATCACGGAGGAACAATTTGCACAGTGGACGAAGGGGAAACAGCCGGTGGTCGAGCCGATGCAGCAAGTTCCAGTCAACCCGCCATCGGCCGGACAACCTCAATTCCCCATGACTAGTAACCCTTCGCAACTAGCTGCTTACAACGCGCCGCAAGGCTACCAGCAATACGTCGTAGGGCAGTACGATGCACAGAACTTAAATCATCACTTCCAGCCGTACTCCCCCAGGCAGTATCGGCCGGAGGGCCTGCAGCAGTCTTACCACCAGGAGTCTCCACACCAGCCCGCAGGATACTGGGCCGACATTATAGCCGAGGTGATGCGAGATCAATTCGGCTTGAAGCCCAAGGAGAGTTCTACAGTGTATCGGCACCCGTACCCCGAGGAGTTCGACAGAGTGCCACTGCCGGGCCGATACAAGATCCCGGACTTTTCCAAATTTTCGAGGCAAGATAACGTCTGTACGTACGAGCACGTAAGCCGATTCCTAGCACAGTGTGGTGAGGCATCAGCCATAGAGGCGTTGAGGGTGAGATTTTTCCCTCTGTCATTGTCAGGGTCAGCATTTACATGGTTTTCCTCTCTACCCTGCAATTCCATCAGAGGATGGATAGATCTTGAAAAATAGTTTCACAGATACTTTTACAACGGCGTGCAAGAGATGAAACTGTCTGATCTCATTACCATCAGGCAACGGGTTGACGAATCGGTCCCAGAATACATCCAAAGATTCAGGGACATAAGGAATAGGTGTTACAGCCTCAGTCTGACCGATTCTCAACTGGCCGATTTGGCATTCCAAGGATTACTGGGGCCGATACGAGAAAGGTTCTCATCTCAAGAATTCGACAGCCTAGCTCAGCTAGCACAACGAGTATCGGCCCACGAACAAAGATTCCAGGAGGCAAAGAAGTTCGCAAAAAAGATCAATACAATCTATCAGTACGCCTCTGATGAAGACGATGAAGAAGATGTCGATGTCGATCTGGCCGAGTGGGCCCGGATGAAGAAGCCGACAACATGCCAGTGGGCCAAGAAGGGCGACAAAGAAGATAAGTACGACTTCGACATCAACAAGGCCGATAAGATATTCGATCTACTCCTGCAAGAAAAGCAGATCCAACTGCCAGTAGGTCATATACTGCCATCGGCTGAGGAAATCAAGAAGAGAAGGTATTGCAAATGGCACAACACATATTCCCATCACACCAATGAATGCAAGATCTTTCGACAACAGATCCAATCGGCCATCGAGCAAGGCAGGATCAAGATTGATGAAGCCAAGCGGCCGATGAAGATAGAAGGACACCCGTTCCCAGTCAACATGGTGCGAGCGGACAGGGCCGACGGCAATGGCCATTGGACTGACAAGCGACCTCATCAGACCTCAAAAGGCCTGATTAGAAAATACCAGTGAAGGCGAGAAGAACAAGCACAAGACTACACCGATCAAGACAACTCTTACGACCCTCATTGGGAGTGCGAGTTTTCCGGTTCTGCTGGAACGAAAGGATGAGGTTGCCATCAATCCAAGAGTGCCCTGCATGTAATGATGTAGAAGACTCCCATCAGGGCAGCTCGAGCAAACAAGTGCAGCGGCCGAACAAGCAGAGAAAGTCTGTACATAAAAGGCTGGGGCCAATGCACCATGATCGTCGGACTGAGCACGACGAGCAAATCCAAAACCCTCAATGGTGCCCAAGCGACGTGTTTAGCAAGACACAAAAATGGCGGGTTCAGAGATTGAGGAGGAAGGAGCAGATCCAGGAGCAGCAGGCGACAATAGCCCATTGGCACGCCAAGACCAAGAAAGAGTGGAGGATAAAATCTGCAGTGGTCAAGGCCGATGAGGGCACCACCAAATCAACTCAAGCTCCTGCGTCTGCAAAAGGTAAAAGCATAGCATCGGCTTCTGTTAATATGGTTTTCATATTGCCAGCAGAATACAGCGTACAGACGGCCGATGAAGCGGTAGCCAACGATGAGCAATCCTCGGCTAAGCTACAGTTGTCACCAGATCAAGCCGTGTTCGACAAGCCAGCCGACACCAGCTACCGGCACCTCCGGCCGCTATACATCAAGGGATTCGTCAATGGGCGACCGATGATGAAGATGTTGGTCAATGGCGGTGCTGCAATAAACTTAATGCCGTATACAACCTTCAGGAAGCTTGGAAAAGTACCCGAAGACCTCATCAAAACCAACATGGTGCTAAAAGACTTTGGTGGCAATGCATCCAAGGCGAAGGGGGTGCTAAACGTGGAGCTCACCGTGGGCAACAAGACGATACCCACCACCTTTTTTGTCTTTGATGGAAAGGGTTCCTACAGCCTGTTGTTGGGACGAGATTGGATCCACGTAAATTGTTGCATCCCGTCAACAATGCATCAGTGCCTCATACAATGGCAAGGGGACCAAGTCGAGATTGTGCAGGCCGATCGGTCAGTCGACATGGCCAATGCCGATCTCGCAGTTTGGGAGATGGAGGGAATCGATTGCCTGTCTGGGCGAGTTTGGGAGGCCGATTTCCTCAAAGTAACTGATTACGACATCGAGATGATAGAAGATCAAGACAAGCAGTTGCTTTAACGAAGATGTGCCATCCACTGCCCAAGATGAGCAAGATAGTCCCTACACAGATGATGCGGTGGATGAGTTAGATGGAAAATTGGGACAAGGCTTTACGTCGGCCTATCAACTCGAGGAGGTTGATATAGGATCAGGTGATAGACCTAGGCCGACGTATGTAAGTGCTAACCTGTCAAGGGAATATAAGAATAATTTGGTAAATCTTTTGAAAGAATTCATAGACTGTTTTGCATGGGAATATCATGAGATGCCCGGGTTAAGCCGATAGATCGTAGAACATCGGTTACCTATCAAACCAGGCTATCGGCCATTTAAACAAGCTCCTAGGAGGTTTAAGGCCGATATGCACGAAGCTATCAAAGTAGAGATCACAAGGCTTTACGACGCCAATTTTATTAGACCCTGCCGGTACACGGAGTGGGTTTCTAATATAGTTCCAATGTTGAAGAAAAACGGCAAGCTTAGGGTGTGTATCAACTTCAGAGACCTAAACAAAGCGACACCAAAAGATGAGTACCCTATGCCGTTGGCCGATTTGCTGGTTGATGCTGCATCTGGACACAAGATCATCAGCTTTATGAATGGGAACGCAGGCTACAACCAGATTTTCATGGCCGAAGAAGACATCCATAAGACAGCCTTCAGATGTCCGGGGGCAATCGGCCTATACGAGTGGGTTGTTATGACTTTCGGTTTGAAAAATGCTGGAGCTACCTATCAGAGAGTTATGAACTATATTTTTCATGATCTTATTGGCTCGCTGATTGAGGTTTACATCGATGATGTCGTCGTAAAGTCTAAAGAGTATGATATGCACTTGGCCGATTTACGCAAGGTACTAGAAAGAGCGAGGACATATGGTTTAAAGATGAACCCTAACAAATGTGCCTTTGGTGTATCGGCCGGTCAGTTTTTAGGTTTCTTGGTCCATGAAAGAGAAATTGAGATTACACAGAAGAACATTGATGCTATAAAAAATATCAAGCCTCCAACCAACAAGACCAAGTTACAGTCTCTGCTCGGCAAGATCAACTTTGTCCGGCGTTTTATATCAAACCTGTCAGGCAGGATAGAGCCGTTCACTCCATTGTTAAAGATAAAGGACGATCAAGAGTTTGTGTGGGGTGATAAGCAACAAAAAGCGTTGGACGATATCAAGGAATATTTAAGTTCCCCTCCAGTTCTAATCCCTCCGTAGAAAGGGGTTCCATTCAGGCTGTACTTATTGGCCGATGAGAAGTCCATCGGTTCAATTTTAGTTCAAGACATTGATGGCAAAGGAAGAGCTATTTTCTACCTCAGTAGGAGGTTGTTGGACGCTGAAACAAGGTACACGCTAGTGGAGAAATTATGTCTATGCTTATATTTTTCATGTACTAAATTAAGACATTACTTACTTTCCAATGAGTGCATTGTGGTGAGCAAGGCCGATGTGATGAAATACATGCTATTGGCCCCTGTTTTAAAAGGGAGAATTGGGAAGTGGATTTTTGCCTTAACAGAGTTTGACCTCAGATATGAATCGGCCAAAGCAATCAAAGGACAAGCCCTGGCCGATTTCATTGTTTAACACAGAGATGATTCAATTGCATATGCAGACATTGTGCCATGGACATTGTATTTTGATGGATCCGTTTGCAGACATGCATGCGGTATCGGCCTAGTCATTATATCCCCTCGGGGGGCAAGCTTCGAGTTTGCATTTACTATCAAGCCTTACTACACAAATAACCAAGCAGAATACGAAGTTGTTCTCAAGGGCTTGCAATTGTTACATGAGGTCGAGGCCGATTCCGTGAAAATTATTGGCGATTCACAGCTAGTCATCAATCAACTTTCTGAGGAGTATGAATGCAGGAACGACATTCTCAGGGTGTATAATGAAGAGTGCAAGGAGTTGCTGCAGGCTTTCAAGATGGTGACAATGAGGCATATACCAAGGAAGCAAAATTTTGAAGCCAATGATCTAGCTCAGGGGGCATCAGGATATAGGCCGATGGCAAAAGATGTTAAAGTACAGATTGCTGCCATGGATGCCGATGACTGGAGGTTTGCTATCATGGATTATGTGAGAAATCCTTCCCAATCGGCGTCACGAAAGATGAAATACAGAGTTTTACATTATGTGTTGTTAGATGACGACCTATATTATCAGACGATTGATGGTGTCCTGCTTAAGTGCCTAGGTCTAGAAGAGGCCAAAGTTGTTATGAGCGAGGTACATGAAGAAATTTGTGGAGCCTATCAATCGGCCCATAAAATGAGATGGCTTTTGAAGCACATTGGATATTTTTGGCCGACAATGCTTGAGGATTGTTTGAAATATTACAAAGGATATCAAGACTGCCAAAAGTTTGGAGCGATTCAGAGAGCACCGGCATCGGCTATGCATCCAATCATAAAGCCGTTTATCATGTTCTAGATGATTTTCGTAAGTGTATTAATTATGCTTCGCCAGCAATCTACTCGTTTTAGGGTTTATTGCCGACGGTAGTTTAATTATTATGCTTAGTTAAATCTTTCAATGCATCCACCATCCCCAAAAGCGATCGACGACTTGATTTTCTTTGTGTTAAATCTCAATTCACACTTCGAGTTGCCATCGACCTTAGTCCTGTTTTGAGATCTAACCCAAAGCCTGTTTTTTATCGTAATTAAGGATAGTGCCGGGGTTTCAGCCGGTCTTATCTAATACATGTAATCACCACAATGTTTTTATATGTATTTGCCACTTGTATGAGTAGATTGATAAATATAAATGTGTTTATCATAGGTTACTCTTTAGGGTTTGCCTATGATCGATATATTTATATAAGCCGATTGGTTCATACAAGTTTGCATTAGAGTATTAGCTAGTGCACTTATCTCTTTTATCCTTCATCGGCCGATGCTGCTAATTGACATTAACATGTTGATAAAGGCCGATGAGATTAGATCTATATTTTGATCTTATTTTATCATAGTTACAAGTAAGCCGATATAGCTTTGCCCTATTGGCTAGGTCATGACAATGCGACATCGGCCCATCGGCCGATCGGTCATTGTTTACTAACATGGTTTGCTTGTTAATCTTGTTGATTGCAGATCAAATCAACTGGCACGCCCTACACGCACCTAGGCAAGCCTTTGGACCTGCACTGGAGCTAAGCAGATCTCCCAGGCCGCCGTGAAAAGGTGGAACTCGTTTGGTTGTGAGGCGGGTCTAAATTCTACGCCAACACGCACGTAACTAGAAGAAAAAGTAGCAATGGCTAAAATTTTAATCTAACAAAACCCAAGAAACCCTAAAGGGGTACCTAGCTATTTAAAGAGGTGGAAGGACGAGCAAGGGGGTTTCTAGGTCGTGCTCCACTAGGTTGGGGCGCACCCCACATGGGCCCCACCTGGGTCGGGGTCCCAGATAAAGTTACAAGCCCATATACCCATTATAGGTGACATAGCACCTTGTTTCTGTGATTGCGGCTGACTGGGATGGAATTGAAGATGTGGCTAGGTCCATTGAAAAGAGGATACCAAGAGCTTTCCATCAAGTACTCATGGGCCCAAACAGAGCTCATATGCATATTTGATGGCCGTTTAAAGTCAGCACTGTAGTAGATGGCCGAATTGGATTCCAACACTTGGGCAACTTGATCTTAATGTGAGCAATGGTTGAATCAATGGTAGCCGTGGTCACATCATCTAGTGTGTTAGTGAAAAATACTTCTTATGATTGAAAACATCTTTGTAGGCATAACATGTCCACTTTTCTAACTCACGGAGAGGTGTATCGATCGCTAAAGCACAACACAGCAACGTCTTGTACGATTGTAGTTGGGTCGTCAACGTTTCTCCCAAATCGTAGTTATCGTCAACTCATCGAAAGATTGGGACAACCAGATCCCTGAGCGTATCGAGTGGAGCTCAGGGTTTATCACGCTTAACACTAGAGTTGAATTATTTCCCATGTTGTCACATCTCTAAGAAGAAATGATATCTGGCATTATGTCTAATCCAACCTTTTGTGGTAGATGATTTCCTCTTAATTCATGAAAACAAGCCTTCCTATCCCTTAATTAAATTTAACAAGATACTGAAGCTTTATCAATTCTGGCGCTTTATAGTTCTCCAATTGATTTTTGAACCCGAATTATCTTGCTTGATCTAACCTTCACTGTTCATAGAAAATAGCCAATATTGTTCGTGTCTCACATGCTGCAAAGTTGTTCCTGTAACGGTGATTCCTTATATGTTTAGGCTCTCTAACTGTACAACTTGACCATCAGACTACCAAGCTTCCAACATAGGTGTAAACCACTTAGCAATTGTATTCTCATTTTCTATGACTTTTGCAGTTACAAGACATCTCGAGATATAGTACTCCATACTTTATTTGATCCTTATTATTCCTCAAACCGATCTGGTGAATAATGATCCACTTCAAATGGCTCTTTATCAATTAGTTTTTTGCCTATCGCTTTCCTGACTTATCATCTTCATACTTCAGATTAACATAGTAGTGATGTTCATAGTCAATCTTCATACTTTAGATTAACATAGTAGTAATATCCACACTCATCTTTGTACTATGGGTGTACGTGTAACTAGTAGAACAACTCATCTGCTATCTCACAGAAACTTTGGAGTGATTCGTCAAGACTTGTGCAACGATGTGTCAACGAGCAAACCATTCTTGACCTTGTGCCGCTTTACTAGAGTAACAAACTTGCCTAGTGCTTCCGAGTAACATATGGAGTAGGAAACTTCCATCACAACTTTCTATATCCTTGCTTAGTCATCACTTCATCATTATTCTTGTTTTCCTGAGTGGCCATAAACATATGTTTGACATGGGTATTATTCTGTCCTTGTTAACGACAAAATTTGGTAAATCATGCATTGGATTCAGAGTTAAAGCCGAAGCCGATTGGAGGAGATAAGCGATTACAGAAAACAGAGTATGAATCGGCTGCAAGCCAAATCGGCTACGGTGTGCATCGGCTGAAACAGAATCGGACAAGGATAGCCGATGTAGCCGATTCCGATGAGGAGATGGCAGGATCATTGTCGGGTTCGGTTGGTGTGCTTCATGAGGATTGCCACGTACGGATTGGGTCCGAAGAAGGCAATTGTATCTATTAATTAGGATATTTGTTAGTTTCCTTTTATCTTTAGGAAAGTTTCTTTCTTGTCCTACAAGGACTAGTATCTCCCCATGGGTATAAATATGTACACCCGGGGTTATTGTAAGGAATCAATACTCGATCAATACAATTCGGCGCATCGCCACCTTTTACTCTGTTACGGTTTCTTTATCAACCGGCGGAATTTGGCACCTGACGCGGGGCTGCATCGGCTGTCGATCTCCGGCGAAGGGGTAAGTCCAATGTTCCGTCGGTTCAGGCAATTGTATCACCTACGTCGGCGTCGTTCAAGGCTGCATCAGTACATTCGATCTCTTGGATTGCTCTGGTTTGGATGATATATTTGCCTGGCTATTTATCATATGTCTTCTGTTAATCTAGTATTAGCATCTCGATTTAGCTTTATCGGCTGCTTCTCGTTTTAGGGTTTCTGCTGGTATCGACTAAATCGTCTTGCTAGATTAGATTAGCTTAGGCATCTACCACCCTGAAAATCAGTCAAGGGCTTGATCATCTAGATACCGTGTTTCTTTACATACTTAGTGCTGCATCAGTTGAGTTTGACCTACTAAGTCGTGCTTAGAACCATGAATCTCTAGCCTGCTTTTTGATTGCCGATAAGGGTTTCATCGGGGTTTCAGCCGATGAGTTATCTGGACGTTGCATCGGCTTATAAGGATTGCATATAAGTTGAATTTAGCCGATGACAACAAAGGTTTCACTCTTTAATCTAATCTTGTGGATTTTATGGCATTGGATCTATGTTAGATTCACTTCATCGGCTATGCTATGAATATATATAATCTCTCTCTTGAAGTGTTTTTAGACATAAGTGATTTATACTGTCTCGGCGCCCTGTCCGATCTATCCCAATCACTTGGTTTAAATATATTTTGAGATTTAGATTATGTATCATTGATATCTACAGCCGATCGAGTACATCTAACTTTCGTTTCACTTTGTCAAGTCATTGCCGATCTATTGCATGTTACATCAGCCGATTGGTTTCTACTGGATCATATTATTGCTATATTATCATCAGCCGATTGTCTCTTTGTCATTATTTACATCAAGTGTCAGAATCTACATTGAACACATAGCCGATAGCTCAAAACCCTATCGCTATCGGCTGTTATCAGGATCGGCTGGAAGTACTATATCGGCTATGTTGGCCGATCGATTGTTTTATCTGTCGTTTGTATATGCTGTCATCAGGATCGGCTAGAATTACTACATCGGCTATGTTGGCCGATCGGTTCTCTGATCTGCTATTTGTATATCTTGTCAGTTGTAGGATCAAACTGACTGGCACGCCTGCATCTCATCAAGATTTGGACCTGCACTGGAGCTAAGCAGATCTCCCAGGCCAGTGTGTGTTTTTTGCATCAACAGTCCTTTGATGAATATTAAAGTCCAACTATAAGATTCCAAAACAACATCGTAGTTTAATGCATAATCTCACTTTCCTTGGTTATCTAACTATTCAACACAACGATGGTTCTATTTAACTGAATCCATGATTTTAAACAGACTGAGACTCCTTAGAAAGAAACTCTGAATCTCGTGTATCCTTGACATAAAGACCACTTCATCAACATCCTTATCTTGTGACTAATCAATACTAGGTTTGCCAAAGTCATTCTTTAATCCATACTTCTTTTCCATTCCATAATTACCACATAACTTTTGTGTTCAAGGAAAACACCAAATCTTTTAAACTTATGAAATCTCTCCAAACTCAATGTTGTTGATACACCCTGAGTTAGGGGGGGGGGTGTTAGATGTATATTTAGGTTTTATATTCCTTTATTTGTAAAGGGTTTTTCTGAATATTTGTGTGCACCTGTACCTGTATATATTTAGGCTTTTTGCCCTCAGATGAATACAAGTGCTATTCATAAAAAACATAACTTGTTCTATGAGCTTATACATCATCTCCACATTATCGCAGTACTGAGAAACTGCAATTCACAAAACATGACATATCATCAATTCGTTCTCATTGTTTTCCTTTTTATCGGCAAGCCAAACTTGTAAATAACTAACCTCCTTATGATTTGTAGTTGAGCTGTAGAGAAGGGAGGGGACAAAGAGTGTCTTACCATTTAATCCAACATGTGGTCAGCGATCAGCGAATACTTAATGTTGACGATGAGCCCCTACATAGGATGATGTGCAGTGGCTTGATGTAGCGCATCCTGATCAGTGATATGGCCTAGTCGAAGTGGTAGACCTCGAGCTCCCGTCGTAGGAGCCTGACCTGTGCCAACCGAGCCCATGCTCCCACCACCCTGTGAGGCCGACGCCTCAAATCCTGTACACCAAAAGATCAGTTTCCCACTATTAGGCGCATCCACCCACTGCAGTTGCTAGTAGCACGAGGTCATCTCCTTCTCCCCCATTGAGGGATTGAGTCGACGCCTACTCTCCCTATTGGTCTTGGATGCATTGAGAGGGAGGAAGAGGCCATGGCGGCTGCATCAGCTTGTCACGCAGGGCGAGGGCGACAGCGGCAACGGGAGTAGCACCAAGGCCCCTAATTCAGAACCCAAACAATCTTAGAGACAAGGGAGAAACTTGAAAAGTGTTGAGTACTCAGAACCAGTATACCTGATGCTAACCAAGCTTTTGTTTCATTAGATAGCAATGGTGCTAACCAACGGATGCTGCTCAAATGTATAGAGTCATCAAACGCTACATTAGATTCTATCAAAGAGAAAGGAAACAATATTAATTTAATAAATTCCACACTGATGAAGAAAAGTCAGATTAAGACTTCAGATGTCTCTGACTAAAATCATACCTGCCTGAAAATATCCCAAATTGTAAGGGAATAATTCTTTATCAAATGTTGGATATTCTTTATCATGGAATCTGTCTCAAGAATAGTTCACACATTAATCATTTACTTTACATATACAAGTTTTTGGCACATGTATTAAAGACTATGTGTTGACATAAAAGAAAACCTTTTCACAATTCTGCAATCAAATAGATTCAATTCCCAATTTTGCCAAAGAAAAATCAAATGTCCAACTTAAGTTTGGATATAATTCATTTGTAGGTTGTATTTTTCAGACTTCAGATTGGAGTACCTAATCAATATAACATATAGTTATTTACCATACATTTTCATATAACTTCTCAGCAATACTTAATCATAACAAATTGGAGCAGTGAGTGCTAGAAAGTGTTGGGCACAAATTGAACAAAATAATTGATGACACACACAGAATTCCAAGCCTTCCTGTTCCAAAAGGAAGGAAGAGGTTCCCATTGAACAAAACGTACCAACTAAGTGATATGTAAATTCCACTGATGGTCCTTGTGGCACAATCAATTCAAACAAAATTGAAAAGTATGAATTGATGTCCCGTTGATAACATAACAAACATGTGACTTGAACAATACCTAAGCCAAGGGCGAGCCGGACGAAGCACGGTTGGTCTTCTTTTCGGTTTTCGTGGAGGGTGTTGGAGGGCGATCCGGATGATCGCCGGTAATAGCCATGGTGTCGCCTGTTCCATCGGGTGGATGGGACTTCACCCCTGGAGATGGTCTTCGGGATGAAGCTTGGTTTCGTTTCCATTCTCCGGTGCACTTTTCTCCCAAGTTTAATTCTTCCTCTTTTCGTCTTGTGGCTGATTTTCCACCTCTGTTCTTCCTCGGTTGCTTTGGCTCTTTGAGCTGCTATTGGTGGCTCTCCATCGGATCTTCATGTCAAACATTTACGTGATCAGAGTTTTTCTTTTAATGTTTGCTCTAAGCCTGTTGGTCTTTGGGTTTATCGTCTTAAATACTATACTTGCAAAGATTTCATGATGAGGTTTTTTCTTTGGAGAAACGGAGGTCCTAATTGGCATTGGGAATTTGATTCTTGGGGTCGGGAACAGGCTAATGAGTGGACTTTAGTCACTCCAAAAAGACGTTCTTCGTCGAGTCTTGTTTGTCGCGGAGATCTTTCTGTTGCTACAGAGGTGAAGGGTGATGATGTTCGGGTTAACTCGGTTTTAAGCGCCTCAAGGAGCCCTGTAAAAAGATAGTTCGTATTGGTCATGTTCCAGAAAAGAAGGGCAGTGTTGTTTCGGTGGCCTCGGGTTTCAATCATCTCAAAGAGCCTCTTCTTCGAAAGGTTTCCGGCAAAACTCTAGGGGTTCCCTTGCCGGAGATGGAAAAGATGTCATTAACTGCCTCGGCGGAAGGTACGCCGGGATCCTCTTTCCTCACCCCCTTCGAATTTGATTTTGAATCGTGGGCATTGTTTGTGCACGAGCCACTTGAAAGTCGATTGGAATGGGCCCTTTCGGTGCCGGACTTGTTTTTTACCTGGCCACTCGATCCGGTTTTGTCGTGTTGGCCCAAAGCCTCCTGAGGCCCATCCCTCTGCTTTAACTATTCCGAAAAAACGGTCTTCTCGGAGTAATTTGGTTTGGAGAGCAAAAAAAGTTCCTGATAATACTGTGATGGTTTCTCCCCATATCCTTTCACCTACCAAAGCTATTGTTCCACCAGTTTCCAATCTCTAGAACTCTCCATCGGCAACAATGGCCAACCTTGATCCAAATCCCCAGAGGTTTCTTCGTCAAGGTCACATTGTGCATTTGGGAGGTGATCTTAGGATCCCTCGAGTTGATCTTTCCCTGCTTGAGCACCCTCCTCGGCGTCATGAGGACTTTTTGCTTGCCTTGGTGGATCCCCCGCTGCCAGAAGATGAATGGGATAATCATCGCGCTCTCATGATGTTCGTATGTTTGAGGTTCGTAACAACTTTCGTCATGCCTCTGCAGTGGGTCTCTTCCAGCTTCGTTCTGTTATGCATCGTGATGCCCTAGTGTATAGTCCTTCAGCAGTCTACAATGGGAGGCATTCAGTTTCTTTTGTTAACCATGATCAAGGCCCTAATTGGAGGGCATCTCAGTACAATAGGGAAGGATGGTTCTTGTTGCTTGATTTCCCCCAGACTTTATTGATAGACATCATCTAAATCTAGCGGTTGCCTCTTTTGGCCAACTTACTTATTGGTTGGAAAGGGACCAGATGCTAGGACATGTTCTTTTGAGGGCAAAGTTTAAAGATAATGATTTTTGTCCAAGGAAGATTATTCTACACGACCCACTAGGTGATTGTGGGGGTGGATCTTGGACTATTTCAGTGTTCGTCTTGGAAGGGGACTTAATTAATTTGCCCCTAGAAGAAGATCTACCCCCTGCGGGCCCGCAGCATTATCCTAATGATGATGCTAATGATCCAGATGATGAACACTTTTGGTAGCTTGGAAAGCAAGGAAATGCTCACTAGGATGCTTTGGT
This sequence comes from Oryza officinalis, assembly GCA_008326285.1. Classification (NCBI taxonomy): domain Eukaryota; kingdom Viridiplantae; phylum Streptophyta; class Magnoliopsida; order Poales; family Poaceae; genus Oryza; species Oryza officinalis. The sequence goes on from BDMV01000002.1 coordinate 29,167,655, forward strand.
CCAGCAACAGCAGGAGGCAGATGCTATGGTGGAAGATTCATGGGCCTAGGATAATCCAATGGGACAAGTTGAGGAACAGCCTCCCCTGCATGAGACCCAATTTGTCCCCTCTGACGCCAAGTACCAGAAGTTGGCTATAGAGGTCTTTGCTCCAAAGGTTCAGATTTTTCTAAACAAGTTAAATGAGTTGGCAGCTCAAGAGCAGCCTAGGCATCCATACTTCTTCCCTTTATTGGTTTACATGACAAAATTGATGCCCTGATAAAAGCTAAAAGCTACTTGCACAGTTTGTCCTTGGCTCCTTCTAGCAGTATCACTTCCTCCAGCCCTTTCACAAATCCGGTGCTACCCAAGAGAAAGGCCCCATGATCACTCCCCTCCACTGGTTAAGCGTGCTAGTCACACTCTTAGCTGGGCCTTGATTCCTGTGGAGTCTGAAGTGCATCCCTCCAGGCAATTTGATGAAGCCCACGTATCTGAAGATAATATTGAATTCCATGAAGAGGTGCTGTCTTTGCAAGTTCAGCCTCCCAGCAGCCCATTGCAGCTGCCTATGATTCCTCTGTTGTTGCCTAGAGCACCTGTCAAGAAAAGGGATGGAAAGACTACTCTTTTTTATCCTAAACGCAGACAATGCTCAAGGTTGCAGTCTTCTCAGAAGGAAGTGCTTTAGGTGGATCCTAGAATGGGTATTGGGAAACCCAAAGGCAGATCTGCCAAGAAACTGAAGGAATTTGCAGTTGGGAGTGGAAATGTGCGGTCTGTCTCTTGAGGAGGTGGCTGAGTCCAGCTTGGGTGGAGACAAAAGGAAGAAGCTCCCCAACCAGATCCCTGAAGATGCTTTTGCTACTTTCTTTATCTCTGTGCTGTTGCTGGATGTTGAACAGTGACGTTGAACTTTATTTTATAATGAATGGCTGGACAGTGTACTTTGTGATGTTTCAGGCTAATTGTGTTGGCTCTAATTGCTTGCTTCTCCCCTATTCCATGAATAATCAATTCTGATCTTGGAATGTGATGTGTTGGAATATCAAGGGCATGAATGTTGATCCCAAGATCTTTTCTCTAAGGCAGAAGATAGAAGATAGTGGTTGCCATGTCTTTTGTTTATAAGAAACCAAAAAACAAGTTTTTTTCTCAAGCTGATATTAAGATCTTTGCTCCAAGACGGTTTGATTCTTTTGCCTTCTCGCCCTCCAGAGGTGCTTCAGGTGGGATATTAGTTGTCTGGGCTTCTAGTTTCTTTGTGGGTGTTCCTGGGGAAATTAACTCTTTTTTAGTAACAATGGACTTTACTTCTTGGCATTCTAATGAAAAATGGACTCTAACGTCTGTCTATGCCCCATGTGCTGGCCCCAAAAGATCCAACTTTGTTACCTGGCTTAAAGATCTTCATTTTGGGCCTGCAATCAACTGGTTGTTGTTAGGAGATTTCAACTTTTATAGATCAACTGAGAACAGAAATAGACCAGGTGCTGACATGTATGATATGCTAATCTTCAATGACATAATAAGCTCTCTAGCTCTTTTGGAAATCCGCTTGAAAGGAAGAGTTTTCACCTGGAGTTATATGCAAGCAAATCCTTTACTTGAGAGACTTGACTGGTTTTTTACTACTCCCTCCTGGACTCTAAATTTCCCTAACACCACTGTGCACCCTTTGAGTCGCAATATCTCTGACCATGTCCCTTGTGTGGTCAAGATAGATACTAAAATTCCAAAATCAACGGTCCTCTGGTTTGAAAATTACTGGGTGGAGATGGAAGGCTTTTTTGACATTGTCAATATGGTTTGGGCCCTTAATCCTGGCTTTGATGACCCTGTCAAGTGTATGACAGTGTATATCTTTGAAGCTTAAAGTTCTTAGGAAAAAACTTTTGTCTTGGAGTAAGAATCTGTCCAAGATTTCTTCTCTTCTAGCAAATTGCAACAAAGTTTTAGACTTCCTGGACTTGATAGAGGAAAATAGGACCTTAACCACATTTGAATGGAACTTCAGGGAAATTGTCAAGTTGCATACCTGAAACTCCTGGAATTTAGAAGGTTATATTGGAAGAAGAGGTGTACAAATAGATTGATGTTACTGGGAGAGGAGAATACTAAATTCTTCCAATCGATAGCTACAGAACGTTACAGAAACATCTCTCAAGTCCAAGATCAGAATGGACAGATTGTCACTCTTCATGAGCAGAAAGCAGTGATATTTCTTCAGAGCTTCAGAAACAGGATGGGGGTAACTTCTTGTCCTTCAATGGTGTTTAATTTAGCATACCTTTTCCCTAATTCGGTCTGCCTTAATAGTCTGGTGGATCCTTTCCCCACTCAAGAAATTGATAGCCTTATCAAGATAATTCATGCATATAAAGCATCGGGTCCAGATGGTTTCAATGGTTTCTTCATGAAACAATGTTGGCACATCATTGCTCAAGATTTGTATAGACTTGTGGCTCACTTTCATGCAGGTTGTGTTGATCTTCAACCCATTAATAGTTCCTATATAACTTTGGTTCCCAAGAAAGCTTCACCTGAAACAGTTAATGACTATAGGCTTATTTCTTTAATGGGAATCACCTTGAAAGTATTGACAAAGCTTATGGCTGATAGACTTCAAGGAGTAATTCTAAAAGTTGTTCATGAGAATCAATATGGGTTTATCAAAGGAAGAACAATTCAGGACTATCTAGCCTGGTCTTTTGAATGCATCCACCAATGTCAGCAATCCAAGAGGGAAATTGTCCTCCTTAAGCTTGACTTTGAAAGACTTTTATTACAATAGAGCACCCAACCCTCATTTCCATCATGAGAAGTATGGGATTTAATTATCAGTGGCTACAATGGATCCAACATGTTCTATGTTTAGCTAATTCTTCTGTTTTGCTCAATGAAGTGCCTGGAAACTTTTTCAGAAGTAAAAGAGGGGTTCGGAAGGGTGATCCTTTGTCACCTCTGTTGTTTGTTCTTAGGGCTGATTTGTTGCAGAGAGTAGTGAATAAAGCCTTTGCTTTAGGTTTGTTGTCAAAGGCTATAAATGAGCTAGATGGAAAAGGCTTTCCAATCATACAGTATGCTAATGATACTCTTATACTCCACAAGGCATCACAGAAGGAGCTTTTCTGTTTTAAAGCCCTCTTAAATTCTTATGCTCAGTCTACAGGGCTCAAGGTAAACTATCATAAATCAAGCCTCTACCCCATTGATCTCACTCATCACAATGCTCAGTTGCTAGCTGGTTTATTAGGCTGTACAATTGGTACAATGCTTTTCACTTATTTGGTGTTACCCATGGGAACCACAGGACCACAAGTAATAGACTTTGCCCCTCCCTTGTTGACAGAATTGAACGAAGACTCACAGCCAGCTCTATGTTTTTACCACAAGGTGACAGATTATGTTTGGTCAGCTCAGTTCTTTCTTCAATCCCCACATACTACATGTGTTCTCTGCACCCAGGCCCGGCCCTTGGGGGGGGGGGGGGGGGGGCGAGAGGGTCAAGCGTCCTAGGTCCATGCCTTCCATGGGCCCCACCCATATACGTATACACTAGTAGTAATAATACGTATAGGCTTCTTCTGCCGTAAAAAAATAATAGATGAGATCTCCGACTCTCTGAGTCCCCGTGATCCCGGCGCCAGACCTTATGCCTTCGTGCTTTCCTGCGCGTGCGGCATCGGCGTCTCGGCGCGTGAGGCTTTCCAGTTTCCAGAATTGAGAGTTTCAGCAGATCAGACGGCAAATCACATCAAAAGCCCTAATCTCACCTCTCAGCTCTCACGTGGACGTGATCCCTCAATCGGCAGTTCCATCAGAGGAGAGGAGGTATGTGTCCTCAATCGGCAGTTCCATCAGAGGAGAGGAGGTATGTGTATAGTATATACTACCAAATGATAGTACTAGTAGTATTACTATGTTCATATAAAAAGGTCCTAAATTTTAGCTTTGTCCCAGGTTCAAAAAACCTTAGGACCGGCCCTGTCTGCACCTGCCTATCACAGTGGTCAAGGCCATTGATACTGCAAGGAAGAACTGTTTATGGAGAGGTAACAACCCAATTCCACTAGAAAATCTCTTGCTTTCTGGGATTTAGTTTGTAGGCTGAAGGAAAAAGGGGTTTTAGGTATAATCAACCTCAGAGTGCAAAATATAGGTTTGTTGCTCAAGCATTTAGCAAAAATTCCATAATGGGGTAGATCTGCCTTGGGTGCAGCTCATTTGGAATTCACATTATAGTAAAAAGACACCTCATCTGGTTTTGAATAAAGGGTCTTTCTAGTGAAAGGACATCATATCCCTTTGTGATATTTTCAGAGGAATAGCACAAAGTACAGTTTTCACAGGAACCTCAAATCCTCTTTTGGGAGGATCTCTGGAATGGGGAGCTTAGATGCATTAAGTTTTCTAAACTTTACAATTCAACCTTGGACAAGCTGAAATCGGTTAAGCAAATGTGCTCAAGACCATTGGAAGATTCTTTCTTGTTGCTCCTAAATGCTGATGCATATGCAGAATTTCTTCAATTGGAATAGGAGTTTTCTCAAATTCAGCTGCAGATGTCAAATGGCGATCATTGGAAGTTCAAATGGAATTCAGAGAAGTACACTGCGCTTAAATTCTACAAGACTTTATATCCTTGTAGCCTCCGAGACCGCTTGTTTGGCTCTGGAAGACAAGATGTGTGATGAAGATAAATGTGTTTGCATGGCTTATATTTAGAGACCGGCTCAATATAAGAGACATGCTTGATCATGTCATTGTGCAAAAGAAGATGATGATCTCACATGTGTTCTCTGTTCAGAGGGAAGAAGGGAAACACGACTGTACCTGTTCTTTGCATGCCCATTCAGTTTGAGGTGTTGGCAGCACTTAGGAATTAATTGGAATACCGACATCAATTTCTTTCAAATGATAGTGCTGGCCAGGATGCATTTTGGTATGAAGGGCTTTTTGGAAATCATTTTCATTGCTTGTTGGCATATTTGGAAACAAAGAAATGGTTTAATCTCCCGGAATGTTCCGTCTGCCTTTGAAGATTTGAAAGAACAGTTCAAGCGAGAACTTATTCTGCATATGTGTAGAATGAAGGAACCCCTCAAACAATTAGTGGTCGATTGGTTACAATCTTTGTAATAGCTTTGGTCCTATTTTCTTTTTCAATGTAAATAACTCTTTTTGATTATAAAATTTATGCTTTGGGCAAATGCCTGATAGTCTTTACCTCAAAAAAACAATGCCTAAGCCTAACCTATAAGTAAAGGATACTTTAATTTCCAGTACAGCTAGAGCAAAATATGGACACCGTTAGCAAAGCGCCCCCCATATGGTGTTCCCTTGAGTTGGCATTTGTTCTTGTGCGCCTCCTGAACATCAGGTACCTAACGAAATTTTCCACAGAAGATTTTCTTAAAGAAATTATTTCTGGATTATATAACACATTCAAAACTATGCAAAATTATAATTTTCACACACCTCTCTCAGAGAGAGAGAGTTAAGACGAACGGGATAAATGGGAACTCACCGCGCGGTGGTGGATGGCATCGGGGTCGCCGCCGGAGTCGACAGCAATACGTTCCAGCTCCATGACTAGCGTCGGCGTCCACATCACTATCCTGTCCGCCTCAGCCTCCGCGCCGTAGCCTCCCACAAGAACATTCGGTTGCGGCGGCCACTGGGAGTGGGAGGACCATGGAGAGGAATCGGAGGGAGGAGCGCAGGCGCGCCGACTCCGTGGTCAGCACGCGCGCTGCGGTGCCCGGGGTGGCGAGGGCGGAGAGGCTGGAGTGGCGCGGTGCGGCGGCCCGTGAAGGCGCGGCAGTGCAGCTCCTCGGGACGAGCGGAGAGGAAGCTGCGTGGATGCAGGTGGCGTACGACGATGGTTTGTGCTGTCCGTCCTGCTTCCTTCGCCTATAAGGTTTCTGTTAAAACAATCTCAACCATCCAATAGCACGTAGATGATCCATCCAACGGCCAACAAAATACAGGTGACGTGGCCCGCGTAGTTGGCGCTCCAGCCCGCCGTCCTTGCAGAGGTTCATGAAAACCACTACGCACATCAACGACTGTGTCCCATTTAACACACGCTCAACTACCGTTCTACTTAAATGGTTATATGGGTTTTTGTTTCTTGACAAATTTTTGTTGGTGCTATCACAAAAAACGCCGAGCTACAAAATACCATTGCTTTCAATAAGCAAAAGTACTGCGTCGAAGCTATTTTCACACAAGTATTTAACCAAATCCTAGAGGCGTCCCAACCGATGAGAGGCTTGGCAGATTGCTAATTTTATCGATGCTAACGCGATTTGAAACAATTGCGGATGATCTAAAACAATGGCACAAAGCATTACTGGCTATAGCAGTATATACAGATACATTATACCCTGACATATCCAGGACCAACCATACACCATACAGATCAAAATCTGATGCACAGAATCATCAGAACCAATGGCCCACAAAACAATTAATCTCCACAAGACAAAGGGATGGAAGGACTCCTGTCCTGTGATGAGATTATATTCTGCAGTTTATTTTCCAAGCAGACGGCGAGCCCGAGTGTTTGCTCCCTTGATCCTGAAGTTCAGCTCGTCGTAGTCCTTCTCTGAATCTCCCAAAGCCTTTGTTTGTCTGAATCCAATCAACATACAAAAAGGACATCATGATGTTTATTGGTTGGACTGTTGAAGCAACAATACTCATCAGATATAAATATAATTATGCAAAGTGTTCCAGATTAGATATAGGAAGTAATTGCCTTTTGAATTTGAAGGTACTTTGGCCAAACTTTTTACTCCTTTTTAGTTCGTTAAGCATGAAGTGAAAATTTTTAATTCGCCATGATTAAAAAGAATGGACTAAACACAAACTGGCAGTTAGTACAAACTATAAAAGTACGCTGGAATTAGAGCGCAAAAAAGGGATTCCACATAACAATACGCCGATCTCAGAAAAAATAAGTGTATATTAGTTTTTATGAACTAAAGTGAAATGTGGCATTCACCTGTCAATCTCAGTGCCCATGTCAACCGCCATGCCTTTCAGCTCGGTCAATATGTTACTAAGATCAGATAGGGCATCATCCTGCTTTGCCTTCTCCATCTGAGCAAAACAACAAGATAATCAGAATACACACCCTTAGCAAATTAATCACCTTCTTATCTGTCTCACTGCATTACCTCCACTTTCTGGAGGGCTGAAGTTGGCTCGGAATGGAATTGGCGTGCATTCGATGGAGGTGGGTGATCCGATAGTCCCAGTTTGTGCCTTTGTTCCAAATGGCTGCCCTTCCGAATGAAGGAATCATCTGCATACAAGTAATTCTATCCTTCCAGTTAGTTACACAGAGAACATAACTGATACCACATGTTGCAGTCTAATATTGCAAGACTAGAGTGGAGATTACCTCTAGTTAGCATAGGCCCCCTGATTTCTCCATTCTTTTTTGGCTTCCACTTCTTGGAAAATATACCCCCAAGATCACCCAGCAACTTCTCGCTCTGAAAAGGTGTGAAGAACCGTTTAGCAATTATTACCACATATAATACAGTAAATTTGGAGCTTGCAATTAATTTCTGAAGTGCGACACAAAGTTTGTTTCAGTTTTCGTGGACTTATTAAGGATGGAATTCTGAAGGAAACAGGCCAATTTTGGTGGGGACTAGTTACGCCACTATGTGATCAAACAGAATTAATCAGGCTTCCGAGTAATCAATTTAATTTCTGAAATAACATAGTAGTATTAGTTGTTAGTTTTGGTTACCCTGGAGAGATCCTGGTCGATGTCGAGGGTCATCATGTGCGTGCGCGTGATCTGCTGGCCCTGCTGGTGGATGGTGACGAGGCTCTTGGAGGCGGTATCCCTCATCTCCTCGGCGATGCGGACGCAGCCCTGCACCCGCTGCGTGGTCTCCTCCGCCTTGTACGTCGCGTAGCCCTCCAGCTCCTGCACCGACTGGGCCTCCACGCCGCCGGCGTCGCGGAAGTCGTTCCTGTACCGGCTCCTCGCCGCCGCCGACGAGGCGGAGAAGCCATCCCCGCCGCCGAAGAGAGAGCCCCGCTGGTCGGCCGGAGGAGGCACGGAGGAGGCCCTCGCTGGTCTCTGCTCCCTCCCGCCGTCGTCGGAGTCGGAGTCGAAGGGGTTGCTGCTCCGCGACGGCCCGAGGTCGTCGGCGGGCTTCTTCTTGGACGCGAAGAACGATCTCCTCCCGCTCATCTCGAGAAATCGTTGGGGTCAGATTCCGCAGCAAACAAGTTCCTGCGCACAACTGAAACTGAATTGGGCAAAGATCATCTCCCCATGCCAACTTGCCAAGAACACACACCAAATTCCAATCCCTTACAAATTCCAAGTTTCCAAACCCCAGTAACCAAGATCGGCCAAACTATCAAGAAGGTCCAGAATAACCGCGCGTACCTCTGCGGACAGATCGGAAGAATTAGTAGTAGGCAAGAAGAAGAACAAGGAAGAGCAGCACACAGCAAGAGGATATATAACAGTAGAAAGCAAGCGCGAATGGTAAAAGCGAGGACTTGGTCGCGCGCAGGTAGAATCTCAATCGCGTGCGTTGCCTCTGGACCGCGGACCTTGTCCTCTCCTCTTCCTCCTCTTCCTCCCTTCTTCGGCGGTAGAGTGCGGGGAGGGGAGCCGGGGACACGCGCTTCTAGTTGGACAAGAAAAACCGTCGAGATTAAGAAAGAAGAGGAGAAATTGGCGACAGCGACGGGGATAGTGGCTTACGCGCAGGGAGGCTAGGTCTCTGGTCAAGGAGTGGACGGGTGGTGGAGTTGCTTGCGGTGGGGTGGGGATACCCGCAAGAACAAGGAAGGTCGTAGGAAACGGCCGGCGGGGAGGTTGCCGAAATTTGTACTCCCTCAAAAAAAAAAAAAACTCATCTAGGTTTTTTTAGTCTTCTGACCAAATCCAATATCATATACATTTTTTTACAGAGAGAGTAGTCCGTATGACATGGTCTTCTGACCAAATTCAATATCACATGCGTCGTGTATACGTGTGCAGTGTGCTAAGTTTACGGGTTTTTCTAATTGTTTGTCTCGCCGGAGCAAAACTTTCAAATATTGCATCGTTGGATTTGCTTTAAGATTATACAGATAAGATAAGAGAGTAGGAAAAATACCATAGCTGGTAGGCAAGATGAGTCGAGCCAACAACCGGAGGTTCACAACCGCACACCTCATCCTACATGGGCATGGTTGTTTCCTTGGTTGAGTTGATTCTGCGTCTGTTGCATCATCATGTTCATGAGCTGAGTCTGTTGCATCAAGACTTGAGCAAGGATTGGATTCTCTTCATTGTTGCTATTTCCACTTTCGTTGGTGTGGGTCTTCATCATCTGAAGAGGTTGCAGGACTAGAAGGAAAGACAAAAGAAGAGCTTAGAACGGAGAAATAATCTTTCTATCTTGACTTTTATTGATCTAGACTAAGTACTATTACAATTAACTGTGGAAGACTCTCTCACCACCTAACTCACAAACTACTTAACTCTCACAAGCAAAACTTAACTCATGCAAAGTTAAAAAAAAACTTAACTGATGTAGCTACATCCCACCAATGATGTAGACTACACACTAAACCCTCACACACACAAACAAACTTAAACAAGCAAAACTAGCATCATGAAGTAAGGCAATGGTCTAACGAGACATCTAGAACTTCATGGCATCGGAGTTGACTGAAGGCTCTTCTTCATAATCTTTTTGGGTGGCACCCCACTTTACCTCAAAATGAGTGCGGTTCTCATTAGGTTCTTCTTCGTCATCATCCAAGATTATGACGTGAGGGTCAACATGGATTGGGGCGTTGTCTTCCACCACACGGGTCTTGGATGCCAGCTGCTGATGAGCAGGAAGACGAGTTCTCTTCCTGGTGGTGAAGCGAATCCTGGGTCTATGTGGCGGCGCTTCTTCCTTGAGCTCAGCCAACTCTATCCCCAGACAGTCAATCTTGTCCTTCAACTTGCAAAGCTTAACGCGATTCCGAGCTTCCTTTTCATGGGCGGCTGTAACGCCCCGATTTTTGTTCGGGATTAAAAATCGCTTAATAATACTTTTTTAGAATTTATATTAAAATTAAAAGCAATTAATCAAGTGATTTAATGTGGGAAATAAAAATTTCCTTCAAAAATCATGGTTGGGAATATTTTGTAATATTCTCCATGCCCTAAAATACTCTCTGGAATTTCCCATGAATTTCAGAGCTCAAGAAGTAATTCTAATAAAACAAAGTTCATTTAATCAATTAAATAAAAGGGAAAACATATTTAAAATCCCCTTCTTTGCTTTGGGCCGTTTCTGGCCCAAGTATGCTTTCCCTCTCTCGAGGCCAGCTCGGTCTTCCTTCCTTTCCCTCTTCTCTCTCGGGTCGGCCCTTTGCCTCCCGCCCTTCCGGTCCGGTCTCTCACAAAGTCCGTTTTGCCTCCTAGGCTGGTCTTCGCTCTCTCGCCGATAGGTGGGACCCCAACTGTCAGCTTCGCCACTAACCTCTAACCGCTCAAATCGAAACCATCAGCCATGCCTCCACGTCGTCGCCGTTTTCGTGCCGCCCCGCGCCCTCTCCCACTTCAAATTCGGCTTGCTCGACCACGATCCCACCTTCCCATGCCCTTAAAAAGCTTCCCCAAGCTCCCCTCTCACATTTCCCGATCTTGCCCGATCTTCCCACAATCCAAAACACCCCCTTCACCTCACTCCCGAGCTCCGCCGCTCCCCGGCGCTCTCCGGCTACGTGCCGCCGTTGCTTGAGTCACCCCCAAGCCACGTCATGGCCACCTCCGGCATCGTCGCTTTGTACCGCACCCCGGCCGCTACTCCTTCTCCAATCGTAGCTGAAACCGTGCTTGCCTCTTGGAGGTGAGCTCGTCTCTCGTCGTCATCCTTTGGCCACTTTTCCCATGGCGCCATACCTCCTCCTCTCCCCCTAACCGTACCCGTGGCTTTCCTAGGTCAAGGAGGAGTTCGTCCATCCCTCTGCTTTCTCGCCCCATCGCCAGAGTGCCATCCTCGCCGTCATCCCGTGTTGGCCACCGCCGTCTCCTCATCGGTGAGGTCCCGTGGCCACTTCTCCCGTCGCCTGTTGTCGGTGAGCACCCCTCTTTCTACTCGGCCTTCCTCTGTCGCCTCCCGTGCCCCCCACCGCGCCTTTGGCCGCCGTCGGTGGCCGTTGGCCCATGCGCCGTCGCTCCCCGACGGGTCAGCTGATGAGCTGACCGCCTTTGCCCGCAGCCGCCTGATCTCCATCAGGAGATCTGGGCCGTCCGTGTGGCGCCCACCGTGGCTACCAGCGGCTCTGCCACGTCAGCGCCATGTCAGTGCACCCGTCCCCTGTGGTTGCCTTGTCAACGCCACGTGGTGGACGCGCGTCCCGGCCATGCGTGGACCCGGTGCATTGTGTGCCCGTCCCTCTTGAGTCATCGATGCGTGGGGCCCACCGGTCGGCGCCGGTCCCCGTCTCGGATAACATCATAACTTGTAATAATTGCACAATAAATCGATTTTAATTCTAGAATTGATTTAAATGGCTCAAAACTTCTAAAATTCATAACTAATTCATACGAACCCCAAATTTAACCATTCAACTTGCAAAATTAATCTAAAATTGAGCTCTACATGTTTGCTTAATCTTTATGTACTATTTATTTGGTTTGTTAGCGTGTAGATTCCGTTGTTTCGGAAGATCGCGCTTGCAAAGTAAAGAGTTCGGAAGATTGTTTGAAGAAGCAAGGCAAGTCACACATTTCCCCTTGAGCATGTTGAGCCCACTTCATAAAATGTTTTACTGTTTGCAAATAAATTGCATGTTTTGCTAATTACATGGTATCGGAACTATCTATCTTTTTGCTTGTGCCATGTTTACTTGTATTCATTCCTTTGGCAAACTTGGGTGATAATTTTGACTAGCTTGTGTTACTTGTGTTGACCTTACTAGAATTATGATATGCTTGGCCATGCTTAATTACCACTAGCTCACATAATGAAATAATCACACTATTTACTTTAGTATCTTGACGAGCTGCGAGCTTGAGACACTTAGTCGTGTTTTATTGGTCATAATTGTACAACTAAAATATGGCTTAATGGTGGGTTGTGGGTGCATGTTTTTGCTTGTCACATTCATGGCAATTAAGGACCGGTTCGGGGAAAATCCTAGAAGACTTACCGTGCTTACCACAACTAAGCGTGGGCAACTGCTTGACTTATAGTATAGCTTTCCCCTTTCTGACGTTCCCAGGTAAGGATGAGCGTGATGGGGTTTGGATAGTTCTTGTGACGGCCTATGCAGCTTTTGGATTCATTTAGGCACAAGAGGAGGCTGCCCACCTTGGTTGTAAAGGTGAGGGTGAAACCTGCAGTGTGATGCGCTTGGTTACGGGGAGTTATGAGAAGGGTCTTGTCACAATTTTTCCCTTTGCGGTACACCTTGTGGGTACAACTATACATCTCTGATCAGAGTAAAACTATTCGAATAGCCGTGCCTATGGTTATGGGCGATCGACCAGCTTCACCATGTTTAGTCTCACACAATTAATCAACTTGACTTAGTGAACTGGTATAGTTTAGGAGGTTTGGCTGGGCCTGTTCAATGTGGTGTAGCGTTGTTCAGTGGATATTTAATATTGCCTTAATTAATCAATTGTTTTACTGTTTTAAATTTTAAATGTTTACAATTGCCTTTATGCTATTAGCCACAAACCCCCCTTGTCTCCCCTTGCACGTCTGCATCGTTGGTGTGGCTTGTTAAGTATGATGGTTATACTCAACCTTGCTATTTCCCCCTTTTCAGAAGTGTAGTGCTCCTGAGCTGAAGACAGAGTAAGAGGACCAAGACTTATACCCTAGTTGAGTTTTGCCTATGGAGTGGAGCTGAAGCCCCATTAGGATCGTTCCTTTTCCGCTGCTGTTGCTTTCTTTTCAGTGCGAGGACTAAGTGCCTCTTCTATAAGTATTTACACTTTATTTTACGTTTGGATCTGTATATTAATTTGTCATTTTGTGTACCCTGGCTTGATTCTTGGGCAGGGATTTATACACAAAATAGTCTGGAAATTTGGCTAAATTTCTAGGCGTGACAAAGTGGTATCAGAGCCAACTCTACTGTAGTGTTGATGGGCTATACGCCGACTAGGGTATTTGCATAGTATGGGAATCGTTGGAACCAGGATATTTGCGAGAACCGATCAAGCAAATAGGGGAGAAAGATTTATACTGGTTTGGGCCCTCAAGATGAGTAATAACCCTACTCTAGTTTATATGGATTATTAATGGAAAAAATGCTCAGAGTACAATAAGGAATAGAACAATAGACAGGTTTCACCGACTAGAGTTTGCCGAGAACAGCCCGACGAGATCTATTCGGCGAATATGGCGCTGGCCCTCCGGATTGCTTCTGGGCATTGGTTTGGCTAGGGTTTGTAACTCGATGCCCCGATTTGAACACCGGGACCGCCTTAAATAGTAGAGATTTTCTCCTTCTCCAAGTTGAACTCAAAGGGACAGAATAGAACATGGTACTGAGGAGACCTTATCTTCCCCGACTAGGACTCTGACACCTTCCATTCTGGAAAGATAATTTCCTTCTCTTTTAACCGCATTTCCTTAACTAAAGGATAACTTCTCATATAGTATCAGGTATATGGTTCTACCATATTCCATTAACCCGTGTATAGGAGGTATGCCTTATCCTTGACACTGACAGTAGCCCCCGACATCAATACAAATGATTTTATCAACATCCTTCAATTGTTTTTTCGAGAACAACCATTGTCAAACTCATCAAACCATTCTTGGACACCTAGAAGATACAGAGCAGGCAACATGATTATCCCAAATCCGATGACTTAATGTAGGTCAGTCATTTGGATTGAAGTCATAAAATTTTAACGGTTATGTGGAGTTTATGGGTACCGGATACCCTCACTGTGAAGGTCTTAGGGGCTACTGTGGAGATTATGGGTACCGGATACCCTCACAGCTGGCTTATCCAACTTATCATAGGGGATAGGCTATGACTCATGATTATGTAAACCGGCTTATGACTTGGGTGTTACGTTACCATTGAGATAAGGTAACGGCTCATAGTCCAAGGTTGGTAAGATTGAGGAGTCCGACATAGAATATGATAGGGTCTCCGACTTGTAAACTCACCCTCCGGGACTATATAAGGAGGGTAGGGTGTCTCTTGAGGGGCAGGAGACAGGCATAGAGATTATAGCAAGAGCATACGAGACTCACGAGAGCACATATTGAAAGAAATCACGAGATCAATAAACCACTCGGCGGATCGAATCCCCGAAATAGGAGTAGGGTATTACCTCTCGAAGAGAGGGCCTGAACTTGTCTAAATCCCCTTTGCATACTAACCCATCGTGTTTGGCGCTTGACTGCTACCCCCAGATTCTTATTGCCGAAACCAAGTTTCGACAGTTGGCGCGCCAGGTAGGGGCTTCGCGTCAAGTTTTCTTCTTCATCTCGCCAACAAAGCGCGATGGGATCTTCATCAGGCTTCGACGACTTCGTCTTCGCCCCTAGGCAGGCGTTTCGTTTCGGCAGCCTCGACTTCATCACTGACAAATTCGGTAAGCTCTCTTTCCTAGACTCGGATTCAGACCAGTCGGGAGGAGGAAACCCCTCGGCACCGTTCGGGTTACCGGACGATGCTAAGATCTACCAGAACCTTCTCTCTTCCGAGTTGGATTCGATCCACTTGGGAGAACCTTCTTCATCATTTTCATACTGCGCCTCGGGCGCGAGGGAAATCGTTGTCATACTCGAACGACTCGGGTCATACTCGTCTACGGACCTCGACGAACACCTCAGCTCCATCGACTTTGACAACCTCTATGACATCTCCACGGACGACATCAACGGCTCCGACTTAGACAAAGATTACTACGATCCGGCGCTCCTCGACGTCCTCATGGCCGAAGTAGCTAAGACCGACTCGGCCATGGCCCGGAGGATTGCGGAGGAGGAACGAGCCAAGCTTGAGCAAGAGCGCAGGCGTACGGAGGAGGAGAACAAGCGCAAGGAGGAGGAGCTCAAGAAGAAAGAAGAAGCTGACAAGAGGAAACGAGACCTGAGGGCGACTGGGCGCTCCGCTCGCGAGGCCATATTGCAGACACGGGTCGACAACGCCAACATCTTGCAGACGCCTCTGCAAAACACCGTCACTGCCCTTACCCTCATCGACACTGTCATCGAAGCGGCACCCGCTGCGGTAACACCACTTTTGGACAAGATCAAGACCATCGTTGCAGCTATAGCCAATGGCCCTCCCTCTAGCTCCGCACGAAGACCGACTGAGTCCATCGCTGAAACACCTGAAAGAAGCCGCCTGCCACCGCTACGATCCAAAGACTACAAGAGACCCGAGCAAAGCAAGACACCCATCAAATCCAAAGACCCTCGCCACAACGCAGTATGGAAGTGTCAAGAACAATCGGCCGACTCTCATGAGAGAGGTCATGGTCAACCACCCGTCCACGATCGGATTCATCGCAGCTACAACTCCAACCGCCCAAGCAGCTCCCTAAGGCCCCCGCCGAGTGACTTGAGAGAGGTCCTTGACCAGCGCCATCGGGAGCGAGACCGACACTCTTATGAAGACCGAAGGAGATCACCCGACAACTACGACAATGGAGTGCCCGCGTTTACTCAGGACCTGCGTCGAGTGGATTGGCCGAGTGGATTCAAGCCAACCGGGATTGACAAGTACGACGGCAAGACCGACCCCGAGTCATGGTTGACCGTGTACACCCTCGCCATCCGCGCAGCAGGAGGAGACAGCAAGGCCATGGCAAACTACCTGCCCGTCGCTCTCGCCGACTCAGCCAGGAACTGGCTCACGAGTTTGCCAAGAGACTCAATCGACTCGTGGAGCGAGCTTCGGGACCACTTCATCGCCAATTTCCAGGGTACTTTCGAAAGGCCCGGGACCCACTTCGATCTCTGCAACGTCATCTAGAAGCTAGACGAGTCGCTGAAGGACTACATCCGACACTTTTCGGAGAAGCGGAATAAGATCCCCAACATCACCGACGATGTCATTATAGCTGCGTTCCAGAAAGGCATCCGCGATGAGCTGCTGATCGGAAAATTTGGGCGCAAGCCACCGAAGATAGTCAAGCAGATGTTTGAGACAGCTAACTCATACGCCAAATCCGACGACGCAATCAAGGCCTCACGACAAGACAGGCACGACCAAAAGGATGACAAGCCATCCGGAAGCAGCTGGCGTCCTAAGAAGGACAACGGCAACAACGGCAACAATGGCCAAAAAGATCGCAAGCGCAAGCCCGAGGACCTGGTCGCCACGACATCGAACTACCAACAACAGCGTCCCCGAGTCGCTGCCTACAACAAGATCATGAACGCTCAGTGCACGCATCACCCAAATCACAAACACGCGGCCAAGGATTGTTTCATCTACAAGCAGTTCGCTGAGCAGTACGCAGCTCAATTACGCCAGAAGCCGGCAGATGAAGTCGGCACGTCGGGAACCAAGAGGAGCGACTCGGCTGGCAGCTCAGAGCCCTTCCAAGACCCTGTGGGTGAGCTAAACCACATCTTCGGGGGACCACTGGCGTACGAGTCCAAGAGGAAACAAAAGCTGACCGACAGAGAAGTCAACACGGCACAACCCGAAGTCCCACACTACTTATGATGGTCGAAGGTGGCTATCACATTCAACCGCTCGGATCACCCTGACCGAGTGGTTCACCCAGGGTGGTATCCCCTGGTACTAGACCCGGTGGTTCGCAACATCAAGCTCAAGCGCGTCCTCATCGACGGTGGCAGCGCCCTCAACATCCTCTTCGCCAAGACGCTGGACGAGATGCAGATCCCGAGAACAGAGCTGAAGCCGAGGTCAGCCCCCTTCCATGGAGTCATCCTGGGGCTGTGATCCACGCCACTTGGGCATATCACCCTTCCAGTCACCTTCGGAGTTCGGGAGAATTTTCGGACAGAGAATATTACTTTTGAGGTTGCCGATTTCGAAGCGGCATACCATGCAATCATTGGAAGACCTGCGCTCGCCAAGTTCATGGTAGTACCACACTACACTTATCTCATCATGAAGATGCCCAGGCCCCATGGAGTTATCACCCTGCGCAGCGACTTCAGGCAAGCCTTCACCTGCGACAAGGAAAGCTGCGACATGGCCCAAACTCGTGAGAGATTACGCGGCCAACAAGAAGTCCGACTGGCTGCATCGACATCTGGAGAAGGTGAGATCCCCACGAAGAAGATAGCCAAGTCGGGAGAAGGCGACGCCAAGACGAAGAAAATCCCCCTTGACCCCTCTCATCCTTCTAAAATTGCTGTAATAGGCGTGGAGTTAGATCCCAAATAGGAAAGCGCGCTCGTCACCTGCCTCCAAAATAATAAAGATATTTTTTCTTGGAAACCATCTGACATGCCGGGTATTCCTAGGGAAGTGATCGAGCACTCATTAAACGTCAAAGATGACGCCAAACCGATAAAACAAGGACTCCGCCGCTTCGCCCAAGATCGAAAAGATGCCATCAAGGAGGAACTTGCCAAGCTCTTGACTGCTGGGTTTATCAAAGAGGTTTACCATCCCGACTGGTTAGCCAACCCGGTCCTGGTTCATAAAAAGACAGGATAATGGCGCATGTGCGTGGACTACACCGACCTCAACAAATCCTGCCCAAAGGATCCTTTTGGATTGCCCCGTATTGACTGAGTCGTCGATTCAACGGCCGGCTGCGAGCTTCTGAGCTTCTTGGATTGTTACTCGGGTTATTATCAGATCAGCCTGAAGGAGTCCGACTGCCTGAAGACATCATTCATCACCCCGTTTGGAGCCTATTGCTACATCACGATGCCCTTCGGCTTGAAGAACACCGGAGCCACCTATCAACGTATGATTCAGAGATGCCTTCAGACCCAGCTCGGGAGGAACGTGGAAGCCTACGTCGATGATGTCGTCATTAAGACCAAGCAGAAAGAAGACCTAATCGCTGACTTAGAAGAAACCTTCGCAAATATTCGGGCCTTCAAAATGAAGTTGAACACAGAGAAGTGCACTTTCGGCGCGCCGTTAGGCAAGCTGCTCGGCTTTATGGTGTCTCATCGCGGCATTGAAGCAAATCCAGAAAAGATCAACGCTATCCGAAACATGAAGCCCCCGAGTACCCAGAAGGATGTCTAGAAGCTCACTGGTTGCATGGCGGCGCTGAGCCGATTTGTTTCCAGACTCGGCGAACAAGGTATGCCTTTTTTTAGGTTGTTGAAGAAGACGGACGAGTTTCAATGGACCACCGAGGCCTAGAAAGCTTTTCAAGACTTCAAGGAGTTCCTCACAACGCCACCCGTGTTGGCGTCACCTCACCCTCAAGAACCTCTGTTGCTCTACGTTTCCGCAACTCACCAGGTGGTCAGCACAGTCTTGGTCGTCGAATGTGAGGAGGAAGGACGAGCTCAGAAGGTTCAAAGGCTGATCTACTTTGTCAGTGAGGTGTTGGCAGGAGCCAAAACCCGCTACCCTCAGGTACAAAAACTATTATGTGGAGTTCTAATCACTGCTAGGAAGCTGACCCATTATTTTCAGGGTCACTCGGTTACCGTTGTCACGTCCTTTCCACTCGGCGATGTCATCCATAACCGAGAGGTTACTAGGCGCATTGCGAAGTGGGCTCTGGAGTTGATGCCGCTGGATATTACTTTCAAGGCGAGGACGTCTATAAAGTCTCAAGTCTTGGCAGATTTCGTGGCCGAGTGGACCGAGCGACAAGAAGATGTACCTAAGGAGGAGCTACAGTACTGGACCATGCACTTTGACGGATCTAAAAGAGTCACCGGCCTGGGAGCGGGAGTCGTGCTGATTTCCTCGACTGGGGAGAGGCTACGGTACGTTCTTCATATTCACTTCCCTGCCTCACATAACGTCGCCGAGTACGAAGCTTTACTTCACGGCCTACGAATCGCTGTGTCACTTGGCATACGACGGATGATTGTACGAGGAGATTCGCAGCTGGTGGTCAACCAAGTAATGAAGGATTGGTCCTGCTTGAATGATACCATGGAGGCCTATCGACAAGAAGTTCGCAAACTTGAAGACAAGTTTGATGGACTGGAGTTATCCCACGTCTTGAGACATAACAATGAAGCAGCAGATGAGTTGGCATAGTTTGGGTCCAAGCGAGAAGCCGCCCCGACTGACGTTTTCGTGGCGCATCTCCGTGAGCCAACTATTGCTAAGAAATCAATCCCCAATGAAGAAGCTACAGACCAGGTTGCCATGCTCGACGCTGACTGGAGGACACCGTTCATCAAATTTTTAACTCAGCAAGAGCTGTCGGAAGACCGGAATGATGTGGAACGAGTCTGACGTCGCAGTCAAGGCTATGTCATGATCGATTCGGAATTGTATAAGAGAAGCCCTTCTGGAGTTTTGATGAGATGCGTCACGCCTGAGAAGGGACGATAATTATTGCAAGACATTCACTTTGGTATTTGTGGCAGTCATGCTGCGGCGCGCACTTTGGTGGGCAAGGCTTATAGACAAGGCTTTTTCTAGCTCATGGCGGTTTCCGATGCCGACAAGGTGGTCCGCACATGTGAAGGTTGCCAGTTCTTCACTCGACAAAGCTATGTTCCAGCCCAAGATCTACAAACAATCCCTCCATCATGGCCTTTCGCCATATGGGGCTTGGACATGGTTGGTCCTTTCAAGAAGGCTTCGGGAGGATTTACACATCTGTTCATCGCGATTGACAAGTTCTCCAAGTGGATTGAGGCTAAGCCGGTTGCTACGATCACTGCGGATAAGATGCGAGATTTTATTCTAAACATTGTGCACCGGTTTGGTGTCCCGAACAGAATCATAACCGATAATGGGACTTAGTTTACTGGAGGCGTCTTCAAGGAGTCCTGCGAAGATTTTGGAATCAAGATTTGCTATGCATCGATGGCACACCCCAGAAGCAACGGACAAGTTAAACGCGCCAATGGTATGGTTCTTCAAGGCATCAAGGCCCGAGTGTTTGATAGGCTACGTCCTTATGCTGGAAGATGGGTTCAAGAATTTCCTTCGGTATTGTGGTCATTGCGAACTACACCCAGTCGGGCTACCGGCCAAACTCCTTTTTTCTTGGTTTATGGGGCCGAAGCAATGTTGCCGAGTGAGATGGTGTATGAGTCTCTTCGAGTTTGCAGTTTCAACGATGAACGTTATGATCAAGACAGAGTTGATGACTTGATCCGACTGGAGGAAGCTCGTGAGTCTGCGTTGGTTCAATCGGCAAAGTATCTTCAAGGACTTTGGCATTATCATAACCGCAACGTTCGGTCACGAGCTTTTATTTTTGGTGACATGGTCCTACGAAGGATTCAGACTACAAAAGATAAACACAAGTTATCTCCACTATGGGAAGGCCCTTATATAATTGCCGAGGTCACTCGGCCGGGAGCATATCGCTTGAAGCGAGAAGATGGAACCCTGGTGAACTCTTGGAATATTGAGCACCTTCGTCGATATTATGCTTAGACTTATTGTATCATGCTCTTCTCGATTGCCGACTTCAAGTAAGATGACTTCTTGACGTGTCTTTCTATTAAGACCGATATTATGGCTGGAGCTATTTAATGTTTGGGTCATATTTTTTAGATGACTGATGAATTATTTACTCAGATTTTCTACCAATGAGGGTTGACTGAGTTGTTTGTTCTGAGATGACTCGAGCAAAACAACTCGGATAAGCATGAGCTTGCCGAGTACTCAGAATTCATTATACACTATGCCTTGATTATAAGGATATGTGTTATATGATTTTTTATAATTGCTTTTGGCTTAGGCTAGGCATTTATTTAACTCAGGAGAGTATGATTATTATAGTTCTTGACTATATGCTTAGTTTGATTAACTAAACACATAGTCGGGCGCTACACCTAATTAGGTGCATCAGTTGATGCACCTAAATATCTATTTTTGAAATTTTTGAGATATTTTCAGCCGTTCACAGCCCTTTTTGGATGATAAAGCACTCGGGAGACTCAGGCAGAGGTGATGGAGGCACTCGGCGATAGAGTCATTCGGCTGACGAGTCATTCGGTTGTGTGTTATTCTGGTTCGAGGTAAGATTATCTCGTCAACTGTGAAGGTCTCGGGGGCTACTGTGGAGATTATGGGTACCAGATACCCTCACGGCTGGCTTATCCAACTTATCATAGGGGATAGGCTATGACTCATGATTATGTAAACCGGCTTATGACTTGGGTGTTACGTTACCATTGAGATAAGGTAACGACTCATAGTCCAAGGTTGGTAAGATTGAGGAGTCTGACATAGAATATGATAGGGTCTCTGACTTGTAAACTCACCCTCCGGGACTATATAAGGAGGGTAGGGTGCCTCTTGAGGGGCAGGAGACAGGCATAGAGATTATAGCAAGAGCATACGAGACTCACGAGAGCACATATTGAAAGAAATCACGACATCAATAAACCACTCGGCGGATCGAATCCCCGAAACAGGAGTAGGGTATTACCTCTCGAAGAGAGGGCCTGAACCTGTCTAAATCCCCTTTGCATACTAACCCATCGTGTTTGGCGCTTGACTGCTACGCCCAGATTCTTATTGCCAAAACCAAGTTTCGACAGGTTATAAACAAACTGGCAAAAATCCCCGCGATGATTTCTCCGTCTTCCTAGCAATTCAAACCATTGGATGAGACCTATAAATTATACTTCTAAGATCCATTTGGGTTCCGATTGCCAAAGCAAAACCCCAAACTTCTGTGCCTCCAAGCTCCATCGCCTCAGCTTGCAAAAACCATAAACCACAGCTTCCCTCATACCCTTTCGATGATTCTCGATGGATCTCCCCAAATCTAACGTCGGCCAGGATGAAATGAAGGAGCTACAACTGGATGGTGCTTTGCTGAGCACTAAGGCGATAGCGCGTTCGGAAGGAGGTATTGATCCTCTGATCAATCTTGACCAAATAACCACACTTTCCTCTTTTGTCTAATATGGTTTTCTCATTCCTCTTATCGAATTCTTGTCTTTGCTTCTTGATTTCTATGGAATCCACCTCCTTCATCTTAACCGAAACTCCATTGCCTTGAGTATCTTTACCCGTCTATGCGAGGCGTACCTTGGGGTACAACCTTTTCTAGATTTGTTTAGATACTTCTACGAGGTTAGATGGATGGAGGCCTCCAAAATCTCAGGATGCTATGGCCTCTGTCTTGGGATGGGATGAAAGATGAATATATTCCTTTTAACTGCTTATGTTCCAGAAAAGATTGGTGGAAAAGCTGGGTTTATCTCCATATCGAGGACCGATCTCCTGTCCTTGAAATCCCTGACCAAAAACCCACACGCCTAGAGACATGGATTTCCAAGCCTTCGATGACTCCCCGCCTTAGCGAGTTTTATAGGGAAGATCCATGATCTCCAAGAACGTGGTCTGACTGGGTATGAGGTCATACAAGACTTTGTCTGTCATCGGATCCAACCTCTCCAGGCCCGTTCTCAACCCGCGTACTTATACTCGAGGGAACAGGACGAGATGCAACTATCACATCGGGGTACAACTTATAATTCTTTTATGGTTGATACAGAGAACCATAGTTATCTTCAGTTGATAACCTTATCACTTTTGCTTCAATTTGTAGAGCTTTCCGAGGACACCATGGCCGAGCGTGTTAGCAAGGTGGTAGTCGACCCACCGTCATTCGCCACCGACATCCCCCCACCACTTTGTGACCTCCTGCCGATGAATCGGGATGCCATTGTGAAAGTAAGTACTTCCGACCACCACTCCATGTCATTCATTTCAATACCTGTAGGAGTAGTAATCTTGATTCTATCAGGCATTACCTTTAACGGATGTAATCGGCCCACTCATCGATCACCAGGCATCTGCTTCCTTAAAAACCCACTCATCGATCACCAGGCATCTGCTTCCTTAAAGGAGCAGACAGTTTCTGAACAAGCGGCCACGACCCTCGCCCTTAGAGGTAGTGGAATAAAGAGGAAACATTGGCCTACTCTGCCAAAGACCTCGGGGGCAGGGAAACTGGTCCGAACTAGTGGCACCGAGGTGAGATCCTAATCTCAGGTTCACCTCATAACTGCGTTAGTCGTTTCTGTCCTCTCCCTTCCTTTTCTGCAGACTACCTCTAGTGCAAAGCCGGCCCCCATGAAAAAGGTGTTGCTGCTGAAGAAGCAGAAAATTGGGTAAGTGAAATCATGGTCTACTGGCATGAAACTTTCTCATTACCCATTCTTTGTAGCAATTAGATTCCTTTGACTGCAACCCCTGCCCTTCAACTCGGGTCAGAGCACTGGTGCCCGAGAAGAGGCGAGCTCTAAGTCAACCCTCTCGACTGCCATTCTTCCTCTGCATCTCCCTCAACCGACGTCCTCATGATCTCGAAGCCGTCTTTGTCCGCCGACAAGCTCTTGCGGGCTTGTTGGCTGATTAAGACGAGTGCCCGAGATTGCGTCGACGAGATCGGACAGCTTGAAAAAGTCGCATCTACTGTCGACGACCGTGTTGCAATGCTTGTAGCCTAGCTTAGAGAAGCACGAGCCAACAACGCCAAGCTACGGAGGTGGTGGCTGGGAATGGCCGACAGTGCTGGGGTCTAGAGCACGAGCTTATGGAGATAGAGGACAACCTGGCCTCCCTCCGTCAAGCCCTACACGAGAACTACAGGCATCTCGATGTGGTGACCAAAGGCTTAGGGAAACACATCGTGCACCCAGCCTTCCCCGACAAGACGACCATGATGGGGTCCCTGGAAACCCTTATCACGATGCTGGAGACCGCTGCCAACAACTATGCCGAGCAAGTAGCAGATGGGGTGCGCACCGGGCTTAAGTCCGGGGCGTGCCATGTCCTCGCGTGCCTCAGGCTCACCCATCCCGAGATCAACTCGGAGGAGGTGATGACCAAGGGGGAGCCGACGAGCACTGTGATGACACCATGTTGGAGGTGGAGGAACTCGGGGATTCGGTCATCCCCTTTTTTGAAGAGTAAACCTTTTGATTTCACCCTTTATTGTAATAGATGTGAACAAGTATTGGGTTTGATGTGTTGAAAATATTTCCTTTTTGCTATATCCGATTCTGAATTTTCGTCTGCTCGATATCTCTGTATTGTAGATTTCTCGAAGTCGTGAATGAGGGCGTCCAGCAAGGCGGACACCCGACACATATATTTGTCGAACCCAGTACGCCCCAGGGCTCCTCAACGCCAAGTGATGGAGGATGTGCTCTGGTTGTCGTAACTTTTGACAACGCCTTGGCCTCCGAGGAGGACCAAGTGACGTCGCTGCGTGAACAATGCCATAGTAAGAAAATTGTAACATTGTAGCACACTGTCTTTGAACTCAGCCCAAGATTGCTAACGATGTTATTTCTCTAGACCTTGGACGTTCTCTTGCAAAGATGGAAGGGTGGGCAAAGTACTAGAAGGCTATGTACGAGAAAGAAAGATTGGAGAGGGCCGCCAACAACATCAAGAAAGATCAAGACACGGAGCTTCTGAGGGCTAGAGAGATTTGGATCTCGGCACACCTTGAGAACTGTTGCTCCGTATTATAGCGGTCAGGCAAAGAGTTGCGCGTGGCTCATCCTCCTCCCGAGAAGTCGGTCTCCGGGTACTTGGGGTGGATATGGGGTACATGTAGTGCGCTTCTCAGCACCGATCAGCAGATCGGTGACAGCCTAAGGGATCAAAGAACAAGAACTAAGCCAACCAGTGGGGGGGGGTGAATGGTTGAAGTACCCAAAAACCAAAACATTTAGCGGAATTAAAAGTTACCCTCGAATAGATGTAGATCGGTCTGACCGGAATAGATCAGCCGGTCTGACCGCCCTGTGCCGTCGGTCTGACCGGTATTGATCTCCCGGTCTAACCGCTCCAAAATCGCCTCTACCTCCTGCCGCCATCACCGGTCTGACCACCGTGTCCCCGCTGGTCTGACCGCTGCGATGCCGCTGGTCTGATCGCCTATGACTCGCCGGTTAGACCATCGAACCCAAGCAAACACAAATTGAAGATCTCTCAAAATAGATGACAACTTAAATACTTCTGTCTGTGTTTACAAAGTGCAACAACAGCACTCCTCACGAAAATCTTGACTAAACTCGAAACCCTAACTTAATTCACAACTCAATGCTCTCCAAAGTGATACCGAGAGGCCACACCCTCCCTCTCTATTTATACATGAGGTAGGCAGCCTAAAGACACGAACGAAACTCATAGAAGAAATCCTAATCCACATAGGAAACCTTCCCGTACAAGAAGCCAACTTTACATATTCCAATTGTACCAAATTTGGACTCCTTCCAAATTCGACTCCGCATCCCATACGCACACAATATCTCCATCGTATGCCATATGGAATCTTCACCAACCACGTGCATTAATCTTTAGCCTAAGTATCCTGCATGATATCTGACCGTCCGGACGTCACCTTATCTCCAAGTTGACTCCCGATCCATCACCGGCAATACTCTCTCGAGACATAAAGATTACCTACACATGAGTCAAACAAAGAAACCATATCCGAGCACAAGCTATCACCAACTTGACTCATTGTTAGCACACAACGGTATTACATACGCACAGTATCCATCTAGAAGTCATAAACATGAATTAACCACGGATATCGAACGAAACAACCCGAAACCGAAACCGACACAGAATCGGTCAATCAGACCGTGGGCTGGCCGGTCTGACCGCACACATACCGCCGGTCTGACCGGCCTTACCTGCCCGGTCTGACCGGACCAATCAACACAACAGTCCCTGTTCACCGTCTGAAAATTCAATCACCTCACAAACCACTTCGCCAATAAACTCCAAATATCAAAACCAATAACCTCGGATGCCAATTGTTCATCACAACAAAAGAATCAAACACTTTGATTTTACACCTACAAGTGGGTTACAACTTCAAGTCTTCTTAAGGTGGTCTTACCATAGTTACAAGGGTTGGACATAGGTTATGTTTAATCATCCATTTTTAGTTCAAATACTCATCCATACCAATGAACATGCCTTGGTGGTCCAAATTGTCCGGTGGTTCCTAGTGGTGGAAAGATAGTCACAGTAGTAGAGCGTGAAGGTGGGGTTCTCTCAAAGTAATTTCCAAAGGGTTGTGGTATTTCTTCAACTGGTGCATACATAGCATCTTCACCATACATGAACTCAGGTGTATAGTGACCTTGGCGAAACCTAGGCATAAGGCTTCTCTCTAGAGTGGCTACTTTAGTGTGGGCACGTTGTAATTCGGTATAGGTTCTGCGGTAAAGCATATCAAGAGAGCGCACAAAGCCTGCAAGTTGGAGATATGGGGTGTTTAATCCTAGACCTATTTCATTTAAACCTAGGTATGTGGTGTTATTTTTCCCTTTGGCTAAAGACGGGATATAACAGTAAAACTCTTCCCACTTGGATAATTCACATCGAAGTCGGGTAATGGTGATATATGCATAGTTTTGCATAGCAAAATTGTTGTCCCAACCATATCCAGTATACTGATGATCTTCCTCTGATATGGTTCTACCCCGCATACTTACCCGGGCCATCACCGCTGTTTGGGAACTTCCAATGATT
Organism: Oryza officinalis; assembly: GCA_008326285.1. NCBI lineage: Eukaryota > Viridiplantae > Streptophyta > Magnoliopsida > Poales > Poaceae > Oryza > Oryza officinalis. The sequence continues at coordinate 29,194,262 of BDMV01000002.1, forward strand.
TTTGTAAGGATATGGTATTCTGGTGGATAGGTAAATCGGGCATACTGTAGCATGAGCCAAAGCATGTGTTGAGTACAATCCATAGTGTAACCATGACTATAGTAGAATGGTGTGTACATGGTAGGCATCTACAGAAATATATGGAAAAATAATGGTTAGAGGTAAGACTAGAATTTGAACAATTGCAAGTCGAAAGTTAGTTTGCAATAAACAATAATCTACTCTCTCTCTTACCCATCTACAACTATATGAGTTTTTGTTATTGTTCTTGTCAAAAATAAGGAATACTAGTTTTTGTTATATGTTTTAGGTGTTGAGTTGCTGCAATGCACAAATCTTGCATCCAACCAAAAAGGGGTAGAAAATATGTAGATAGAGCCATCTCAACTCAAATCCTTAAATTTGCTTATACCTTGTTCCTAATCAAGATAGTTATATTTAGATTTGTGGAGGCATGCAAAAGTGTCAAAATCCTTACTAATAGGTTCAGATTAAAATGATACACTATCCGCCTTAAAATTTTAAAAAGAATTTGGGATGGTGTTGAACAAAAGTCTTAGTGGAAAACTAAAATTTCCTATATGCTTAGTTCTGTCCTACACACTTCTGAGATGAAAATAGTAGGCAAAGACTAGGCTAGAGAGCCGATAAAATGGGAAACATTTTATATTCAAGTTCCTAGCAAAGTCTCCGTAATTCTGGGAAGAAGTTGTGATTTTTGGACAAGTAGTTTATTTTACAGAAAATAGAGAAGACAGGTCAGGCAGTGCTGGAACAGATTTTTCAATGCATTTGTCGAATTTTTATGTAAAACCTATAAGTGAAAAAAATTGTGCAAAAATCAGAGAGATTCATGTTTGAGTTTTTAAGCTACCTAAAAGAAACCAAGATTTTATCACTTATAGTTTGCGCTACACAAATTTGATAATCAGACTACCTACAGATTTCAGGACATGACCATGCAGTGCCAAATGAATTTTTACACCATGATATACGGACTCAAAAATTCTACCAAAATTCATGGAGCTATATGGATTAGTGCATTAGCTACTGTAAAAAGAGACCGTGTTTATCTCTTATAACTTGAGCTTCACAAAGATATGAATGCTGCTGTCTACACATTTCAGAACATGTGCAACTAAGATGAAATGATCGTTTGAACATGTTTAGGTTTGATAAATTCTCCACTCTACTATAATATGAAACTTAACATAGTGCAGAGGGTACATGACTTTTTGGAAGTCATTCTCAACAAGCAATCTAAGGATTAAAGCACAACAATTTGCAACGAACCCCAAGACTACCCATTCTAGGCCATAACATCAGAGAGTATTAATCCTACCATGTCTATCAAGTTTTAAATTTTATCAAATCATTTCTAAAGCATATAAGCTATAGGCCATTTTCAACCTGATATTTTACAAATCTCGAACTAGTCAATAGGAGTAGTTTGCAAATGGATTTCAAATCTTTTCAAAACACTTTGGTACTAGTTTGTAGTGATTAATGAGTGTTTTCAAACACACTTTTACATAAATACCATTTTTCAAAAGGTGTCGGTCCTATGGAATAAGATTAGGAGTTTTAAAATAAAAATAGAGACATAGGGGAAAGCAATTCCTTGGAGATGGATGAGATATAAGATTGTAGTAGGTTTTCAAAAATAATTTGTAGCTGAGAACATGGTTCTCAAAATAATTTTAAGAAGCCAATCTAAACAACCAATTCAAAATGTTTCCCCTACAGTCAAACAATTGCTTTGATACCACCGCTGTGAGGACAACCCGGGTTATTACGTAAGCTGCCTGAAGTGATAGCACGAAATATTTAGTTGGATGGGGTCTAATAATAATCAAGTAAAATAGTAACCATCCAACCTCATCGCTGCCCTATCAAGTCAAATAACATACATAGTATAAAACCTGAAGCGCCGAGTAGAGAGCATAGGGGATATTGCTGAGACTTTAGCATGCCAGTCAACTTCAGCCTGGGACATGCCCTTCAAACCACATGAAGATGGCAACCAGATGTGTTACACATCTTAGGAGACTTGACAAAATTCACTAAAGCTTTACGACATCCCAAATGCTCAATACTCATACCGCTGTAGAACTAGATCCCAGAATAAGCTCTAGTTCCACACTTTCATCTAAGCGATGAAGACTAGAATAATAAGGAGTAAACACAAATAAACTTTATTCTACATCTTTATTTAAATACATAGGCCAATCGGCCGAATAATTACTGATCCGCGGAAGCTTGGCTACTTGAAACCACAAGTAGTCGACTGGGGGGTAACCCATATAGATCCAGTCCTAGAAGAAGCAATGATCTCCCAAATCACTCAAATTAGACTAAGCATACAACCTGCAAAATGGATATTCCAGTATAACAAGAGTCAGTACGTTAATCGAATTAATGTACTGGCAAGCACAAGACAATCCTATTATACTACATGCATGGCATATAATTAAAGAAGGCTATTTGTAGCTCATTTTAGCATAAAGCAAGTCTTAGTCAACCACGACCCAGATTGAATCATAGTCACCTTGAGTTCGGGGAAGGCCGATGATGAAATGCATTCCTATCTCCTTTCATTTCCATTTCGGGATTTAGAGTGGTTGAAGTAACCCTGTGGGCCTCTAATGTTCTGCTTTGATCCTCTGGCATACATCGCATAGGGCTACAAACTCGATGATTTCACGCTTCATGCTGACCCACCAGTACTTAGTTTTCAAATCCAAGTACATCTTAGTGCTGCCAGGGTGGATGCAATAATGGCTTTTGTGAGCTTCTTACAAGATGAGTTTCTTTATTTCCGGGTCATTTGGTACGCAGATGTGCTTGCCATTCTAGACTGCCCCATGTTCATCTTTCACGAAACTGCTTGCCTTTCCTCTTCTCATTTTCTTTTGAAGTTCTCTAATATTAGAATCGTTCTTCTGTGCTTCCCAGATCTGATCTAGAAGCAGAGGCTTAGCTTCCAAAGTTGCTAGGGAGCCTTGGCGGACAATGTGAAGGTTCAAGTCATCCTTCTCTTTACATAGAACAGACGAACACTTGCCTAGATGAATGGCATTGCAATAGCTTTTCCAGCTTAGTGCACCTGCCACCACGTTAGCTTTCCCCGGGTGATAATGGATTCCCAAATCATAATCCTTGATTAGTTCCAACCATCTTTTTTGGCACAGATTCAAGTCAGGTTGGGTGAAGATATATTTCAAGCTCTTATGTTTGGTGTATATCTCGCATTGATTCCCAATGAGATAATGACGCCAAATCTTCAAAGCATGTACTATTATTGCCAACTCGAGGTCATGAGTGGGATAATTGCCTTCATGCAGACACAGCTGTCATGTAGCTACAGCACGACATGCCCTTCTTGCATCAGTACACAGCCCAAACCCTGTCAGGACGCGTCACAGTACACTTGGAAGTTCTTGTGGATATCTAGTAAAACTAGCATTGGAGAGGATATCAATTTCTCTTTGAGCATTTAGAAGGCTTCCTCGCATTGCGGAGACCACACAAATTTTTCTTCTTTCTTAAGCAACCAAGTCATAGACCGGGCTATATTCGAGAAGTTTTCAATGATATCCTACAAGTCCAAGGAAGCCGCGAATTTGAGTGACTGTCTTAGGCTGGCTCCTCTTATTGACTTACTTGACAGTAGACGGATCCACAACTACGCCTTGAGCAGAGACAATGTGGTCGAGAAACTTCACCTCCGACAACCAAAACTCACACTTCCCAGAGTTTTTCCAGAGTCAGGCGCAAATGCTGCTCGTGCTCTTCTGTTGTCTTGGAATATATTAAAATGTTATCGATGAAGACGATCACAAACTTATCCAAATATTCCATGAACACTTTATTCATCAGATTCATGAAGAAGGCCAGAGCATTCATCAGTTCGAATGGCATCACTGTACACTCATATAAACCATAGCTAGTGGTGAAAGATGTCTTGGGGATGTCTTCCTCGCAGATCCGCAACTGGTGATACCCGGATCGCATGTCGATTTTGGAGAATAAAGAAGCTCCCTTTAATTGATTGAACAAATCGTCGATTCGGGGTAAAGGGTATTTGTTCTTGATGGTGACTTCATTGAGGGCACGATAGTCAACTCACATACGCTTGGTCTTGTCTTTCTTTTCGACAAAGATCACATATGCTCCCCATGGAGACATGCTCGGGCAGATGTACCCTTTTTCCTTTGGTTCTTCTATTTGCTTCTTTACCTCTGCCAATTCATTAGCAGCCATCCGGTACGGTCTTTTGGGAGATAGGCGCGGTACCGGGAGACAAATCGATCCGAAATTCATTCTCTCATTGAGGTGGCATTCCTGGCAAATCTTCTAGGAACATGTCTGAATATTCTTTGGCTATCGGGATTTCTTTGAGACGAGCCTGGTTCAAGACTTGCTGATAGGTCATGGTGGGGTGAGCATAGTAGATTATTGGCTAGTCCGGATTGTTGCTCAACGTGACCATCCTATCGGCACAATCCAAAACTAGTTGATGGAGAGTCAGAAAATTCATCCCTAGGATGACGTATAGGCCCTTGGAGTATAGAAGGATGAAATTAGCCAAAAAAGGGATCGTTTGGATTTATATGGACACTAATGGGCTATATTGTTAAGCTGGCATCTGACCACCGAGGGTAGTAATTATCATAGCATTACTAAAGTTTTCTACCCTCATATTATGTTGCCCCACAAAAATTTTTGATATGAACGAGTGTGTAGCTCCAAAATCAAATAAAACTAATGCAGAATCAAAATTAACCAAAAACATACCGATGATGACTTTGGGGATGGCTTGCACTTCTTCTGCCGTGACGTGATTCACACGTTCCCTGATCATGTTGTTGCCTCCATTGAAGCGGGGTGGTGCCTAGCCCTGCGAACGCTTTGACTTTGGGCATTTGTTGGCAAAATGCCCTAGCTCATGGCAGTTGTAGCAAATAAGGACCTTGGCACTACCGTCCTTAGTGGTTATCCCGCCTGGTGCTACGGTTGGAGTGGGACAAGGTGCATGATTTGCTACCTGATTCTGCTGCTACGGGGGAGGCCTATTGACATACTGCATGTGAGGGCAGAGCGGAACTATGAGTTGGAAGAGGAACCACCCGGATGCTGAGTAGTGAAATAGAGCTTTTGATTGGGCGCTTGCTGTGTCTTGAAATTCTCCATGCAATGCTAGAGAGTATCGAGCTCCTTGTTCTGGGCTTCTTGGCGGATAGACTTGTCCACTAGATGCTGGAAGTCAACATAGTCATTGGAGACCAGCTGAACTGACAGCTCGGGGTGGAGTCTCGAGAGAAACTTCCCCTTCTTATCTTCATCTTCGCGTACTTCTTCTGGAGCATACCTGGCAAGAAGATTGAATTCCTGCAGGTATTCGGTCACCAAGCGGTTACCCTGCTTGAGATCCCTGAATTCACGCTTCTTCAAGGCCATGATACCATGGGCACGTGAGACTTCCTGAATGCTCCGTTGAAGCGACCCCAAGTGATAGGTTGCCTTGCGGGTTGAGTGGCTTGAAACTGGTCCCAGCATTCAGAAGCGGGCCCTTGGAGCTAGTGAGTGACGAAAGCAAATCTTTCGGCATCGGTGCACTGGATTAGGTCAAGCTTTTTGTTTATGGTATGCAGCCAATCTATAGCATCTACTGGGTTGGAGGTGCTAGTGAAAGTGGGCGGACATACATGCAAGAATTCTGCGAGCTTGGACTGAGGTGGGGGTGGTGGTGGACATGGAGCGTTAGCACCAGCAGCAGGCTAGTTTTGGATATGATTGAGTAGAGCAGCCATCATATTGGTTTGCTGGGCTAGGATCTGGGTGAGGATGGCGTGGTTAGGGGGTGGCAGTGGTGGTGGCGGCGGTGATGCAATGCCTTGATCCTGAGTACTGCCTTCGGCTCTGGCGTCATCATGACCTACAACTGACCTCCTGGTGTTCACCATCTGACAGAACCAAGCATAGGAAGATAAGGGGACATGAGAGAAAAAGAAAGGACAACATGAGACAGACTATTAACCCAACTTACTTATGTTTTTATTATAATGATGTGGGTGAGGTCGTTCAAGTTCTTAGGTAGCAAAGCGAAGCTATAGCACAACGAGCCAGTATAGACTACGCCAACACACAACCCAAACAACCACAAGACAAACAAGGAAAAACACACATGCCTTGAAGCTGCTCGTCTGTTGCCGAAGGACTGCTACTGCTGCCGGAGGCGCCATCGCTACGAGGGGTCTTCGGAGCCACGATCCTACCTTCTGCCAGGGACTTGCAGATGCGCAATGGCCTGGTGGTACTCTTGCGGGCAGTGATCTTCAAGCTACGACAAACGCGGCGGCGTTTGGGAGGGGCATCTTGGCCTTCGGCAAGCTTGAGCTGGTGCATCTCCTCCTTCAGGGTGTCTAGCTCCTTCTTGAGGCTTAGGTTCTCGTGATGCAGACTCAAGATCTTCAAGTTGTTCTCCACCAGTCCATGCTGCACGAGCCTGTGGAAGTCGACACGGGCAGTATCGTACGCCTCCACCATCCAAGAGAGGTGTCAAAGGGTGGTGTCGTCCTGTAGGCTGGTCCCTCTGAAGCTAGCGTAGTCATTCGGGTCCATGCAGAGAGGGTGGTAGCGGAACGGAGTGTGTTGTAGCTCGTAGTTGTAGTTTATCCCCAACATGCCGATGAAGAGGAGAGTAGCGCTCTGGTAGGCGTCCACGAAGGTGTCTCCTCTAGCTGAAGCGGTCATCCAGGAATGGCTAGGGTGGCTGGAGAGGAGCGTGGCAGTGACCTCCCATCCTGCCTAGCGAGCGTCGTCGTCATCGATACTGGGGAGCTTCATCGTAGTGTACTCCACCTCGCGGAGTAGCCAAGAGTGAGACAGAGGTCGCGTAGCTCTAGAACAAAGCCCAACTATCTGTGTCCAAGACCGGTGAGGGGGAGAGCCATCTACAACAATTTTGAAACAAAAACAAAGTCAGTGAATGATTTTAAAAAGAACGAACAGATAAAGACAATAGAATTTTTGCAAGTAGGGATAATTTTTAGTAAAATATTTTCTAAGGGCTAGGGTCAACTCACTCGTCCTAGGGTTAAAGGAGGCTTCTGATACCAACTTGTCACACCCGAAAAATAGACCACTTTATTATGTTTATGAATGTATTATTCCTTGTCCCAAGAGGCAAGGTACACATAACATAGTTGGTAAATATCAGAATTTACAAGCAGAAGCGTAAATACAGTACTTTTATTACATGGGCGACCAAAGCCCTGGAATTGCAAAGAGAAATGAAAAAGACGATTGACACAACGAGCAACCACAGGTGCTTGACAGCAGGGACGAGCTAGAAGTCGAAACCACCATATTCAAAGGACTCCTCTACTGATGGGGGGAAACAGGACAAAGACTGAGTACAACCACGAACTCCGCAAGCCAAGTCAGAGAAAAGATGCAAGTAATGCAAGGGAGTACAAGGGGCTTACATATAGGGGATATTTTGTAGTAAATTAGCATTTTAAAGCATTTTAGTGATTTAAAGGCAAATTTTAAATCCATCACGGCCTATCTCTAATTAAATTATTATCAAGCCATGCACCAGCGCCATCTTCCCTTAAACCAGACCCACTGGTGATAAATCTAGTTATTCAGACCAATAGAATTCAAATATCTAACTTTGGGTCATCGCTAGGCTTGCCCATAACCGAGGGCGCGGCTATTCGAATAGATTATACTCTGGCTAGAAGTGTACCACTTTACCCACCGGACACATCCCCCTCACCTGTCACCACATGCCACATGCTACCACGGCGTACGGGCAGAATCCATGACATAACCCACTGTTCAGTTCCGTCCAAAACAAAGAAGACCAGCATAAACTTCCCCCGCCAGATACTATGGGACGAGCGGATAGTCTATGGCCCCGGGGCATAACTGTCAGAGACGTCGACCCCTTCAAGGGCTTCATCTATCCCTATTCGTGTCTTCCTTGTTCATGACCGCACTAACCGATACGTTAAGCTTTACCCATTAGACACCCATTAGACAGGTGGTCAGACAAAAAATGCTTTGCAATCGTGTCCCGAAGACCGGTCCTTATGACAGCCAAGGTGCGACTAGCTAAACCAAGCACCTCGAGCCCAGTCAAAAATAGGGTTTGAGGTATTTTGATGGGGAGCATCATGCCATGGCTAACCAGCCGCTAAACCAAAATTTCATTTAATTCAAATTTTATACAAAGGTCTAAATATTTGAAAACAACTAAGTTTCTAAATTAAGTGGGGCTAAGCATGTTCCTAAATTATTCTAGTAAGCACCACATATTACGAGTCCTCAGTAGTTTTGATTACTTAGGGTTGTCAAAGATCATTATAATACAAACAATAAAGCTATAACAAGAGAACAATGGTAACGCTAATAAAACAGTGATGAGCGCGGGAATTTTAATAAAGCGAAATGCAATAATTTGAAATGAACATAATTTTATACATAATGGAACAACAATATGATCAAAATCGCATGACTTGCCTTGCTCACTACCGAAAGTTCCACTTTGATGTAGGTAGAGCAGCTCCTCCAGATCTGCAGCATCTACACGACAAATGGAACAGAAAAAGGGCCAAAATATAAATAACACCATATAAGATGCAGAAAAAAAGCATAAAAATGGATTCTTCACTGTTTAAGGAAAAATTAGCAATTTAAACGGGTCAATTCCGAGTTCGAACAGCCAAGATATTGCCGTTTGAAGTTTAGGTGTTGTTTGTGTGGCAATTTATGAATTTTCTGAATTTCGAATTTTAAATTGAAGGTACTGTTCAAAGAGAGAGAGAGAGAGGGTCAACCAGGTGCACCAAGGATGGGCCCCATGGGTTCAGGCCCTCAGTCCACCGTGAGCCGGGTGCATCGAGACAGCTCACAGGGCTAGGGCGGCATGGCTCACCAACGCTCCTCGGCGCACGGCTAGGCGGGTGGCGGGCAATTGGGTGACAGCCGCTGGCATCCACGCCACGACAATGCGCAGCACGGGGAGGCAGAAGGAGGCTGGTGCACAAATCAAAAATTTTCTATCGCGTAAACCAGGAACCATGCAAGTATAAGATCATAGATCGTTACCACTCGACGTGCTATGCAGCGGAAGTAAGTGCTAAGAAGCTGAAGAAACATTGACGATGACGTAGCACGCATCGGTGTAGAGTAAGTAGTAGATCATAGGAGCCCGACCTTCTCCTCCTCGTGCGCACGCCTCGCCGTGCTCTCACGCCGATCAGCACCGTAGACTAGTGGCGCCTCTACCGGTATCCACACGTCCAGTGATGGAACACGTTGCACGGACGTGCTAGCGCCCGTGCGTGACTAGGGTTTTGCTCAGGAGGGAAGTGACGGCTAGGGTTTCTCTCTCACCTGGTTAGCCTCATCACCCGAAGAATATATAGGATCCATAATTGAGCCTCCGAGGCCCATAGGAATCCTACTCGAATCTCTATCCGAATTGAGCATATATTGGATCTCCATCCAATCCCTTTATAAGCTCAATTAAGCTCAAGGCTAGATATGTCATCCTTTAATAGCTCAATCATTCACTCGATTCTGTAATAGATAATTTAACCTGTGATTGACTCCTCAATCACTTTTGGCATGGCCATGCAATTTCATAATCTATAACATCGAGGGGCCCAGAGATATCTCTCCAAAGGAGGGGCAAATCCCATCATGATTATTCATATCCCACTACGTGTTTCATAATATGCCCGAAGACTACTTTTATAACTACCCAGTTACGAAGTAGTGTTTGACAGCCCCTAAGCAAGCTACTACACATGTTGGGAACCATGACAATTTCAGGTCTAAGGATTCTACACCAACACTAATATGAGACCACTGATGGCACGTCACATATAGCTCTTGCAGTGTCTCATGTTGGGTCTATCCAACTCCCCAACATGTATCCACATTATTAATTTTGTATCTCCATACCATGATCCATGAGACATGATCATCAATCAAAAAATATATTGATCATTGAACCATATTTGTTTCATATTGTTGGCGCAGAATTTTGACCCGCCCTCGTGTCAAAGCGGGTTCCGCGTTACCACGGTGGCCTGGGAGATCTGCTTAACTCCAGTGCAGGTCCAATGGCTTGCCTAGGTGTGTGTAGGGCATGCCAGTTGATTTGATTTGCAATCAACAAGAATAAACAAGTAAACCATGTTAGCAAACGATGGCCGATCGGCCGATAGGCCGATGTCGCATCGTGAAAGCCCAGCCGATAGGGCAAGGCTATATCGGCCTACTTGAGGTTATAATGAAATAAGATTAATATACAGATCTAATCTCATCGGCCTTCATCAATGTGTCTGTGTTAATCTAATAACATCGACCGATGAGGGATGTGGAAAGTAAATGCACTAGCTAATACTCTAGTGTGAACCTGCATGAACTGATCAGCCGATATAAATATACTGATCACAGAGAAATCCTGAGATCAATCTGTAACAAATATACTTATATCTGTTGACCCACCCATACAAGTGGCGAATACATATAAAAACATAAAGTAATCACATCTATTAGATAAGACCGGCTGAAACCCCGGCACTATCCTTAATTACGATCGAAAACAGGCTTCGAGTTACATCTCAAGACACGACTAAGGTTGATAGCAACTCAAAGTGTGAATCGAGAATTAACACAAAGACAATCAAGCTGTCGATCGCTTTTGGGGATGGTAAATGCCTTGAAGGATCTAGACAAGCAAACTAATTCGACCGTCGTCGGCAATAAACCCTAAAGCGAGTTCACCGCTGGCGAGATAGAATTGGGAAGCCATATCAAGATCATCCAAAACATGATAAATGACGATCACGTCGCCAGGGCTTAACGTGTCTAAAAGGACACGCTAGCCCCGATGACGTAGATCGTCGGGTACGAGTTCTTACCTCTGCTCTGGGAAAGCAAGAACTTGCCGGAAATAAACCTCTTGTGAGGGTGGCGATGCACCGAAAGTAGATTGAACTGTATGTTTTGATTGTTGAATTGAGAGAGCTTCCATGTACAAACAACCGGGATATTTATACCCGTGACTTACAACATTGTCCATATAGGACATGATTTTATCTATAACCAACAAACAAGTCCTTATGGCGGACTCTTGCCATAGATTAGATCGAAACTAATTTAGATTCCTAATTAAGAGATACAATTGCCTAAAACCAGGCCTTATCCCTATTTGGCAATCTCCTTTGAAGCTTGACTCAGGCCCAAACCGAGCCCGCTCTACCTCCATCGGCTTCCTGCTCCCATCGGGCACTGGCTGCATTGAACCCACATCGGCCGATGCAGTCCCTCTGCTAGCGCTCCGCTTGGTCCGATGCACCGCTGAATCCGATACAGGACTTGGTCCGATACCCGGCTTGGTCCGATAGTGTAACTGATCCGACTCGAACTACGCCTCCTCCTCTGCATCGGTTTTCTGTTTCTTCTCCGAGTAGATTACAAAAATCTAGCGTTAACACATGCCCCCCAATTCTGCTTCATTATATAATGTGGCGGAATTAACTCCGAAGAACCTCATCGAGCTCGTCACTAGGGTTTGCCTAGAATCCACACAGATCCATGTCCACAGTTTTCCGCCGCCAATCTCCGCGCGCAGGTTCTCACAATCGCCTACCCCTTTCAACTCCGGCGACTCCTTGGCGTCTTCTCGACGGGACCTCCCTTAACAGCGACCTCCTCGACAACATCCATGGCAACTTTTCCATTCTACGTCTCTGAGATCCCTGAGGTAAATCAATCCTTCTTCAAATTTGCATTTTCATTTTCCCGCCGAGACTTTTCAAAACTAGGGCTTCTGCTCTTGCCCCCTATGTCTCACTTCTTATCATTTTCGCTACGATGTAGGTCTTTAAGAACCAGATTCTGATCCCCACAGACGACAAGTCGCACCGATTCCTCCTAGGCCCCATGGGCAACCCTGATCCTTCTTGGCTGATAAACGCAGAATCGAACAGAGTCCCCTTCAAGCAAGCAAAACCTAGTGTACCCTCATGGAAGCACACCTTCAGATCTTGGCCATCAAGGCTCAATGGATACAGGACCTGGTATAAGAGAATCGCTGCAGCCAAACAAGTCCATTGGGATAAAATAGAAATCGGCTAGTGCCTTGCTCTGTACCTAGCCGATACCAAGAAGAATGAGCCCTTCATGTCAGCCGCAACTTATTTCTGGTCCAGCACTTTGAACGCTTTCCTATTCTGGCAAGGCCCGATGACTCCTACATTAATACACGTCAAGATACTGATAGGCCTAGACATCCTCACCGAAATCAACCCCTTCAATCTTATCAACAGTAGCCATAAATTGAAGACCAAAAAGATTGGGGACTGGTCTGGATATATCTCTGAGCATATGGAGCAAGGGTCTGTCTCAGACAGAGAACATGTAGCGTTTCTGACCTTGTGGTTAGAGAGTTATGTTTTCTGCAGCTCAAACTGTGGCCCCACTCTGAATTGCCAACATCTAGCTCAGGCCCTGGCTGAGAAGAAAAAATTTCCACTTGGCCGATACCTCCTTCGGGCTGTCTATCGGCTATTTCACTCTGCCACCCAAGATCTAATGCTGAATCGGATAGTGGCTCACGGAGGTCCATGGTGGTTTGTTCAGCTGTGGTTAACCATCTACACCAACACCATGGTCGATCGGCCTCCCCTATCGGACTCAGTCTTCCTATCGGACTACAGCGACAATGAAGATCCCTCATCTAGGAGCTGAATGTCCTTTGGAGAAGCGGCCTCAGTTTATCCTCGAGCTGACCAATCGGCCGAAGAGATGTCTGCATGGTTTATCCGATTCTACACCGGCCCACCATTAGCCAGGATGGACATGTTTGTATACCCCACGGATTCTGACTTCGAACTCCCTGCTGATCTGAACTTGGATCTGCTAAATGATGACATCAGCTCAAGGGAAATCTTCATGACCGGCGTATCCCCATGCCTGCTCCCAATAGGCATATTCCAAGGCATAAGCACCAACTTGTCATATGAGTTCAACAATCCAATGGTGGCTGCCAGACAATGTGGACTTGGACAACTTCCTGTCAGCCTACACTTCCATCCGCTGTTAGAGATCAGGGGCACAGTCCCATCAGCATTGATTATGAGTAAAGCCCTAGAGATCGAAATTCCTATCTTGGGCGACTGCGACCGATTGTGTTTGAATGCCTTCATTCATTTCAGCTTCCAAATGTGGTGGCATGAGTGGACCACCCATATCTTTCATCAATCGGCCAGATTCTACTTAACAGAGCTTATTGAGAATATCGGTCCTCAAGTCCCTGGCCCTAGCTCCCAGTGTCAGCAATAGCGGGCAGATGATAACTTATGCTCTAGTCCTGGCTCCATCAGGAAAAGCTGTCCTGGAATCAACTATCGGCCTTACTGCTCCAAAAGTGTCATCGCTGCTCCAAGGGCCGATAGTTAAAGAAACCACCAAGAGGAAAGCGCCGGCCAAAAACAAAGCTCGAAAACCCGGCAAAAAACTTAAGACCGACGATCCGGCCGATCTCGACAAGTTGGACCCCTCCGTGGAAGAATTCCTAGATGACCAAGTGATGGAGGAGAAAATCGATGCAACAGCCGCTGAAATACCTGAAGATCAAAATCCATCGGCCACCACTGCTGAACAACCATCGGCCAGGCCAACCGAAGAACCATCGGCCGATAAGCCGACTGAAGATCCATCGGCCGCAACCACTGCAGAACCATGGCCGATGACCATCCTGATGCCGCCCGACCCAAGAGAACTAGACACGCAGTCCGCAAGGTTAGTGTAATCTTCCTCATCTATTTCTCCAATTCCACTTTACTGGTCTATTATAACTTGATTTTTGCAGGTCATTACGTCATCTCTTCTTAAGGAGAGAACTCAATCGGTCCCATTACCAAGAACAAAGAAAGCCACCTTGAAGAAACGCGAACAAACCAAGGCCCGATTGAGAACTACATCTCCTTCTCCACCACCTTCTCCAGTTGCCTCGGTAAGCTCTGATCCACCTATTTCATCTTCCCTGCCAATAATGCATACCTGATCCCTACAGTCTTGTCTTTCTCTTTAGTCACAAGCTCCATCACCTGCACCACATGGGCCAATCCCCTCGCCTATCGCCACAGAGCAACAAAAAGAGGCCGATGTAATCACTTTGAATCTCTTTGCCGATTTTGCTTTGACCGAGTTAACCATGCCTTATTTTGATGCTTACAGACTTTAGCCGGTATGTTTGCTTTTGACATCGGCCAATTTCTTGACGATGAAAACAAGGAGCCATCCGGCACAGCCAGGCCGTCAATTTCTGAAGAACTAAAAGGCCAGTTGTCTGACATCGCCAATCGGCTGGAGGCATCTATAGAATCTCTGGTGGAAAATTGCAATCCAATCAGGAGCAGAGTACAAGAACTCCAAGATCAATTGCCTGAAGACCTGATGGGAATATTGACACCAGCCATATTCTTGGAGCAGTATCACTTCAAGCTTCACAAGGCCAAAGAAAGACTCGCAGCGAGGCGGGAGCGTGAAGGCTTGGAATCGGCCGTGTCTGCCAGCAAAGCTTAAGTCAATTCTGACAAAGCTAAACTGGACGAGCTGGTCGTTGAGTCGATCGCTTTGAATAAGAAACTTGAAGAACTCAGTCGCCTTGAAGCAGACCTGTTGATGAAGCTAGAAGCAACCCGTGAAGAAATCCAAGAGGTCGAAGTTAAGATAGCTGCATCCCCAAGGGCGATAAAAGACCAGACGACAAAGCTGAAAGCATCGGCCAAGCATCTTACAACCATGAGTAGGGCATTGAAACCAATCCCAGGGTCATCGGCCGATGACGCTCAAGTGATAGATGACATTGATCAAATTTGTCGCAAGGCCATAGCAGCTATCCAGAACTTCATAAACTGACTGATGCAATATACTTATATTTTCTCCTTGCAAAAAATTTAATTTTGTCTTTGATTAATATATATTTCATCGGCCAATCGGCCGAATATGATTGACCATCTTGTCTTAGTCATGTAACTCACAAGAATACCAACTGATTATGAAAAATGACTCTCATCGGCCGATAGACCATAAATGCCTCAGCCGATGGATCTACTAAGAACAATAAGCATATCGGCGATAAAATCCTCTTCAAAGCTTAACCAAAAAATCCGTCCGAAAATTTTAAAGTCCACAAATTTGTAATCCATCCGATATCCATTTGAAGAACTACTGAGTATATATATGCCCCTCAAATTTTAGAAGATGAGGGCTCATGTTGTAAAATTTGAACTAAGGGCGGTAGTATATATCAGCCATCTAAAGGCGATGTAGTGCACATCGGCTATTGGCAGTAGTCGGCTAGCGAGCCGATCATGAGTCGATCCAAATGCTTGGGTAATATTTCTTTAAATATTTGCCGTTAAGCGCCCTGCCGAAGACTTCTCCATCTAACCCTTTTAAGAAATATGCGTTGTGAGGGGCACACCGATGAATCTGAAAAGGACTTTCCCAATTAGGCGACCACTTGTCGAGTCTGTTGTCTCTGGAACCAATCGGCAATATCAATTTCCAAACAAGATCCCCTTCTGCAAATGATTTGGATACAACCTTTTTGTTATAATGACGAGCAACTCGATCTTTATCTCGCTTGATTTTTTTCAAAGCCCGCAACCGCACGTGTGCCAAATCATCTAGCTCATCAACCATGAGATTGTGATACTCATCGGCTGTCAAGTCGTCGTACAATGCAATCCTTCTTGAGCCAATGTTGGTCTCCCACGGCAGCACAGCTTCATGCCCATAAACCAACTGATAAGGCGGCACTTGAATTGCACCATGATAAGCCATCCGATACGCCCAAAGGGAATCAGCCAGCGTTGTATGCCACTGTCTCGGCTATTCATCAATCTTTCATCTTGATCAACTTGATTAAACTCTTGTTAGAAGCTTCTGCCTGCCCATTAGCTTCCGCGTAATATGGAGAAGAATTCAACAGTTTGATGCCTATGCTGTCAGCAAACTCAACAAACTCATAGGACACGAAAATTGATCCCTGATCTGTGATCAACGTCTGTGGAAGTCCAAATCGATATATAATATGCTCCTTAACAAACTGAATGGCGTCCTTGGAGTCAACCTTTTTAAAGGGAACGGCCTCAACCCACTTTGTGAAGTAATCTGTAGCCGCTAAAATATACTTGTGTCCTTTACTTGATGGTGGGTTAATTTGTCTGATCATGTCTATACCCCAGCCACGAAATGGCCAAGGCTTTTTGATTGGATGCATAGCCGATGCCGGTGCTCTCTGAATTGCTCCAAACTTTTGACAATCTTGACACCCCTTATAGTACCTGAAACAATCCTCTAGCATTGTTGGCCAAAAATATCCAACACGCTTCAAAAGCCATCGCATTTTATGGGCCGATTGATGTATTCCACAAATCCCTTCATGAACCTTGCTTATGATGACTTTGCCTTCTTCTGAACTCAAACACCGTAGCAAGACACCATCAATCGCCCGATAGTATAGATCATCATCGAGCAAGACATAATGTAGAACCTTATACTTCATCTTTCGTGACGCTGATTGAGAAGGATTTCTCAAATACTCGATGATAGCGAACCACCAATCATTGGCGTCCACGGTAGCGACTTTAACTTCAACATCCTTCACCATCGGCCTGTATCCTGATGCTCCCTGAGCTAAATCATTGGCTTTGAAGTTTTGCTTCATCGTCACAATCTTGAAAGCTTTTAACAATTCCTTGCACTCTTCATTGTAAACCCTTAGAATATCATTCCTGCACTCATACTCCCCGGAAAGCTGATTAATCATCAACTGTGAATCACCAATAATTTCTACAGAATCGGCCTCGACTTCCTGCAATAACTGCAAACCCTTGAGAACAGCTTCATATTCTGGTTGGTTGTTAGTATTCTGCAATAACATTGCTACATCATCATGTTATCGTTGGCCGATCGCCTCTATATAAATGTTTGCTTAGTACACAGCCGATGGTTCGAAACCCTAACTACATCGGCTGGTACCGGCATCGGCTGGGACTGTGCCATCGGCCCATCGGCTGATCGGTTGTTTTGGTTATCGGTCTATCGGCCGATACGTTTTTGCCCTATCGGCCTATCGGCCGATAGACCTTCTGTTCTGCTGTTTTGCATATCTTGTCAGTGGCAGGATCAAACTGACTGGCATGCCCGCGCTTCATCAATTTTAGGACCTGCACTGGAGCTAAGCAGATCTCCCAGGCCTTCGTGTGTCCGCGCGCCGGATCCTCATCGGCGGTACAGATTTGGCGTCAACACATTTTTGGCACACCTGGTGGGACCGTGTTTGTTGATAACAGATTTTTACACGGCGTGTGGAACCCACAATTACAACAAGATGTCTGAGAAGGAAGCCAAGGCCAAGGAAGAACAATCTCTCAAGCCGATGGAGGAAAACGAAGAGCCGATGGACGATGAGACGCTTCAAAAGACAGTTGATGAAATCGTTCGTCGCACTGTGTTTGATCGATCTGGAGTTTTGGTGAGTACATTACATGGTTTGATCGAGAAGATAGTTCCCAGAGTGATTGCATTAAGAAATCAGATTGGGGGGCAAATCGACGAGCAATTTCAGCAGCATCGGCAACAACAACATTGGCTTGGGGGGCAAATAGATCAGTATCAACATGAGGAGCCATATCTGCAATATCGGCCAGACGAAACTCAAAGATATCAGTCTAAAGAAGATTAGGCCGATATGATTGCAAAGGTAATGGAGGAGCAGTTTGGGATTAAACCTAAGGATCAGAATTCTTTGTATCGGCCGCCATATCCTGAGTGGTTTGATAGGGTTCCACTTCCAGGCCGATAAAAGATTCCAGACTTCTTCCAATTCTCAGGGCAAGATAATATGACTACAATGGAACATATCAGCCGATTCTTAGCTCCATGTGGAGAGGCGTCAGCTGAAGAGGCTCTGAAAGTTAGATTATTTCCGTTGTCTTTGACTAGATCGGCCTTCACATGGTTTTCGTCATTGCCGCCAAATTCGATCAGAGGTTGGGCCGATCTTGAGAAGCAATTTCATCAGTACTTCTTTGCTGGAATTGATGAGTTGAAGCTTTCAGATTTGATTAAACAGCAAGAAGGAGAATCGGCTGAGGAATATATTCAAAGGTTTCGTAATATCCGTGGCCGATGTTATGGTTTGAATTTAAATGATGAGCAGTTAGTAGGACTTGTATTCCAAGGGTTGTCAGAAACTATCAAAGGCAGATTTTTCTTCTATGAGTTTGACAGCCTAGCTCATCTGGTGCAGACGGTATCGGCTTATGAGAGCCGATGTCACGAAAAAGAGAAGAATCAGTTTCGGGGTGATCAAGACAAGAATAATTTTGAAGCATGACTTCTCATACTCCAAAACTGGGGGCATGTGTTAACACCAGAATTTGGTAAGCCCCGAAGTCCTCATCGGCCCAGGATTTATATCGGCTCAAAGCTAGTATCGGCCTAGAAGTTCTACATCGGCCGATGGGGGTTATCTCAAACCAACCACCAAAAGTAGTCGGATTCTTGTTAGATTCGAGAAGATCTTATCCAGAGAAGACCGAGTTTGAGGAGGATGCGGCTTGTATCTATTAATTAGGATAAGTTTGTTAGTTTCCTTCTTATCTTTAGGAAAGTTTGAGTCGTAATCTGTTAGGATTTTTGTTAGCCTATGGGTATAAATATGTAAGCCCGTAGTTCATGTAATTTTTATCACACGAGCAATCAACATCGGCGCATCGCCAACCTTTTTACTTTTCATCTTCTTCGGCGAGTTCATGCCCTTCTCGCGAGGGGTAAGTCTCGTTATGGCTGCCTGCGCTGTCGGGGCTAGGGCTTCGACGTTCTGTTCTCGTCAACGTAAGCACCTACTATCATATATCTTAGTCAATCTGGTTCGGCTTCTTGATTTGGTCTTATCGGTTGAGATTCGCTTTAGGGTTTATGCCGGTATTGGCTAAGGTATCCACCACCCTGAAAATCAGTCGAGGGCTTGATTGTCTAGGTCTTGTGTTTCTTTTCATACTTAGTGCTGCATCAGTTCGGTTTGACCTACTAAGTCGTGATTAGAATCGTAATCTCTAGCCTGCTTGTTGATTGCCAATAAGGGTTTCATCGGGGTTTCAGCCGGTGAGTTATCTGGACGTTGCATCGGCCTAAGAGTTTTACGTATAGATTGGATCAGGCCGATGACAACAGAGTATTTATTGTTTATCTGCTTATTGAGAGTTTATGCCATCGGACCTTTGGCCGATGTGTGTTCTAATCTTCAGAGCAATGTTTATTATATATTTGGATTATGCTATATCACATTGCTACATCATCATGTTATCGTTGGCCGATCGCCTCTATATAAATGTTTGCTTAGTACACAGCCGATGGTTCGAAACCCTAACTACATCGGCTGGTACCGACATCGGCTGGGACTGTGCCATCGGCCCATCGGCTGATCGGTTGTTTTGGTTATCGGCCTATCGGCCGATACGTTTTTGCCCTATCGGCCTATCGGCCGATAGACCTTCTGTTCTGCTGTTTTGCATATCTTGTCAGTGGCAGGATCAAACTGACTAGCACGCCCGCGCTTCATCAATTTTAGGACCTGCACTGGAGCTAAGCAGATCTCCCAGGCCTTCGTGTGTCCGCGCACCGGATCCTCATCGGCGGTACGGATTTGGCGTCAACAATAATAGGCCTTGATAGTAAACGCAAACTCGAAGCTTGCCCCCCGAGGGGATACGATGACTAGGCCGATACCGCATCCGTGTCTGCAAACAGATCCATCAAAATACAGTGTCCATGGCACAATATCTGAATATGTGATTGAATCATCTCGATGTTGAACAATGAAATCGGCCAGGGCTTGTCCTTTGATCGCCTTTGCCGATTCATACCTGAGGTCAAACTCTAACAAGGCAAAAATCCACTTCCCAATTCTCCCTTTCAACACAGGGGCCGATAGTATATATTTCATCACATCGGCCATACTTACCACAATGCACTCATTGGAAAGTAAATAATGCCTCAATTTAGTACATGAAAAATATAAGCATAAACATAACTTCTCCACTAGCGTGTACCTTGTTTCAGCATCCAACAATCTTTTGCTGAGATAGAAAATAGCTCTTTCTTTGCCATCGATGTCCTGAACCAACACGGAGCCGATAGACCTCTCATCGGCTGACAGGTATAATTTGAATGGAACTCCCTTCTATGGAGGAATTAAAACTGGCGGGGAACTCAGATATTCCTTGATATTGTCCAACGCCTTTTGCTGCTTATCACCCCATATAAATTCTTGATCATCTTTCAACTTCAACAATGGAGTAAATGGCTCTATCCTTCCTGATAGGTTTGATATAAAACGTCGGACGAAGTTGATTTTCCCAATCAGAGATTGTAGCTTGTTCTCCAAGGGCCGGATCTTTTTTATGGCATCGATGTTCTTCTGTGTGATCTCGATCCCTCGCTCGTGGACCAAGAAACCCAAAAACTGACCGACCGATACGCCAAAAGCACACTTGTTAGGATTCATCTTTAGACCGTATTTTCTCGCTCTTTCCAGTACCTTGCGCAGATCGGCCAAATGATTATCGTACTCTTTTGACTTCACAACCACATCGTCAATGTAGACCTCAATCAAGGCACCGATAAGGTCGTGAAAAATATAATTCATTGCCCTCTGATAGGTAGCTCCAGCATTCTTTAGACCAAATGTCATGATGACCCACTCATATAGGCCGATTGCCCCCGGGCACCTGAAAGCCGTCTTGTGAATATCTTCCTCAGCCATGAAAATTTGGTTATAGCTTGCATTTCCATCCATAAAACTGATGATCTTGTGTCCAGATGCAGCATCAACTAGCAAATCTGTCATCGACATAGGGTACTCATCCTTCGGCGTTGATTTGTTTAAATCTCTGAAATTGATGCACACCCTGAGCTTGCCATTCTTCTTCAACACTGGTACTATATTGGAAACCCACTCCGCATATCGATAGGGTCTGATAAAACTGGCGTCGTAGAGCCTTGTAATTTCTGCCTTGATAGCTTCATACATATCGGCCTTAAATCTCCTGGGAGCTTGTTTAAACGGCCGATAGCCCGGTTTTATAGGTAGCCGATGTTCTACAATCGATCGACTTAGCCCTGGCATCTCATGATATTCCCATGCAAAACAATCTATGAATTCTTTCAAAAGATGTACCAGTTTACTCTTATATTCTTTTGGTAGGTTGGCACTTACATATGTCGACCTAGGTCTATCACCTATCCCTATGTCCACTTCTTCTAGCTCATCGGCCGATGTGAAGCCTTGTCCCAATTTCCCATCTAATTCATCCACCGCATCTTCTGTGTAGGGACTAACTTGTTCATCTTAGCTTGTGGATGTTATACTTTCGTTAAAATAACTGCTTGTCTCCATCTTCGATTGGCTTGATATCACAGTCAGTTACCTTCAGGAAATCGGCCTCCCAAATTCATCCAGATAGGCAATCGATTCCTTCCATCTCCCAAACTGCTAGATCGGCACTGGCCACATGTACTGATCTGTCAGCCTGCACGATCTTGACCTAGTCTCCTTGCCACTGAATAAGGCATTGATGCATTGTCGAAGAGATGCAACAATTTGCGTGGATCCAATCTCGCCCCAACAACAAGCTGTAGGAACCCTTTCCATCAAAGACAAAGAAGGTGGTAGGGATGGTCTTGTTGCCAACTGTAAGCTCCACATTCAGCACCCCTTTTGCTTCGGACGCGTTGCCGCTAAAATCTTTTAACACCATGTTTGTCTTGATCAGATCCTCAGGTACTTTTCCAAGCTTCCTGAAAGTTGTATATGGCATCAAGTTCACTGCCGCGCCACCATCGACTAGCATCTTCGTCATCGGCCGCCCATTGACGTATCCCTTGATGTACAATGGTCGAAGGTGCCTATAGCTGGTGTCGGCTGGTTTGTCAAACACGGCCTGCTCTGGTGACAACTGTAGCTTAGCCGAAGATGGCTCCATCTCGTCATCGGCTATTACTTCATCGGCCATCTGTATACTATACTCGGCTAGCAATAGAAAAACCATGTTAACAGAAGCCAATGCTATGCTTTTACCTTTTGTGGACGCAGGAGCTTGAGTTGAATTCGCTTTATCCTTATCGGTCTCTACCACTGTAGACTTTATCTTCCATTCTTTCTTGGTCTTAGTAGGCCGATGAGCGATCGCTGCCTGTTGCTCCTGGATCTTTTCTTTCTGCCTTAGCCTCTGGACCCGTCGCTTCTGGGGTTTGCTAAATAAATCGCCTGGGCACCATTGAGGGTTTTGGACTTGCTCATCATTTTTTGTCCGGGTCGTGGTGCATCGGCCCCAACCTCTCGTGTACTGATTTCTTCTGCTTGATCGGCCAATGCGCCTGTCTGCTTGAGTTACCCTGATATGATTCCTCCATGTCATTGCACACAGGACATTCTTGCATCGTCGGCAACCTCATCCCTTCGTTCCAACAAAACCGAAAGAACTTGCACTCCCAATGAGGATAATAGAACTTATCTTGGTCAGAATGGTCTTGTGCTTGCTCCTCACGCCTCCACTGGTATTTCTTGATGAGGCCTTCTGAAGTTTGGTGAGGTCGCTTGTTGGTCCGATAGGCGTTACTATCGGCCCTGTCAGCCCACACCATGTTAACTGGGAATGGGTGTCCTTCGATCTTCATCGGCCTTTTGGCTTCATCAAACTTGATCCTGCCCTGTTCGATGGCCAACTGTATCTGTTGTCAAAAGATTTTGCATTCGTTTGTATGGTGAGAGTACGTGTTGTGCCACTTGCAATATCTCCTTTTCTTTATCTCTTCAGCCGATGGCAACCCATGACCTACTGGCAGCTGTATCTGCTTCTCTTGCAGTAGTAAGTCAAATATCTTGTCGGCTTTGTTGACATCGAAGTCAAACTTCTCTTCTTTATTGCCCTTCTTAACCCATTGACATGTCGTTGGCTTCTTCATCCGGGCCCACTCGGCCAAATCGACCTCAGCATTGTCATCTTCATATTCATCGGAGGCGTACTGATAAATGCTATTAACCTTCTTTGTGAATTTTCTTGCCTCCTGGAACATTTGCTCATGGGCCGATACTTTCTGCGCTAGCTGAGCTAGACTTTCAAAATCTTGAGACGAGAACCTTTCTCGTATCGGCCCAAGTAGCCCTTGGAACGCCAAATCAGCCAGCTGGGAATCGGTCAAACTGAGGCTATAGCACCTGTTTCTAACATCCCTGAATCGTTGAATGTAATCCGGGACCGATTCATCAACCCTCTGCCTGAAGAAATATCGATGACACTATTTTTCCAGGTCTATCCATCCTCTGATAGAGTTGCAGGGCAGAGAGACAAACCAAGTGAATGCTGACCCTGACAAAGATAAGGGGAAAAATCTGACCCTCAACGCCTCCATGGCCGATGCCTCACCACATTGAGCTAAAAACCGGCTGATATGCTCATACGTGGAGACATTGTCTTGCCCTGAAAATTTAGAGAAGTCGGGAATCTTGTATCGGCCTGGCAATGCACTCTGTCGAACTCCTCTGGGTATGGGTGCCGATACACTGTTGCATTCTCCTTGGGCTTTAAACCGAATTGATCACGCATCACTTCGGCTATCATATCGGCCCAATGCCCTTGAGTGACTCCTGCAGGCTGGTGCGGAAGTTCTTTGTGATAGAACTGTTGAAAACCTTCCGGCCGATATTGCCTAGGGGAGTATGGCTAAAAGTGATGATTCAAATTTGGCGCCTTATACTGCCCTATTGAGTACTGCTGATAGCCTTGAGGCGCGTTGTAGGCAGATGCTTGTGGAGGATTGCTTGGTAAGGGGAATTGGGCTTGCCCGGCCGATGTTGGATTGGCAAAGGCTTGTTGTATCAGCTCAACCATCGGCTGCTGCAAGGCTACTGGAGCTTGTCTCCCCCTCGTCCATTGCGCCAATTGGTCCTCCATGATATGTTGAGGGCTTCCTCCCGCCTGTTTTGTCAAGACCAACGGCGCGATCGATACCGGCTGGGTCGATGGAGGTGGGATCAGCGCCACCAGCTGTGGAGCCGTACTCAGATCAGTCCTCAAGGTCCGATATGGAGGGAAGTTGTTATCAGGCAGGAAGATCGGCCCTTGAGGCTTGTGCTGGTGAATGGAACCGTCTAGTATCGATTTGACTGTATTGGTCAACGTGTTCACCAAGACTCCGGATTGGTTGATTAGCGCTGAGTGAACTGCGGAGTCGATGCGGTCCTGTAGTGTCGGTGCAGCGCAGCGAGTATCATCTTCAGTCTTGATAGCTTGATCTTGGGCTGCCGCCGACGTGCTAGCTCCGTCCCCAGGGCTCGGCATTATCACCTTGGATTTTTGAATGATGGTGCCTTGCCGAGTCCTGGAGTATGTCTGCAAGTACATGTTCTGGAATTGCTCGATCAACTTCGCCATCTCGGCCTTTTGCTCCTCGTTGAGCTGATTGGCGGTCACCGAGACGATATTTTCTTCTGAAATTTTGCTTTGCTTGGATATCTTGAAGTAAACTTGTTGGCGGTGTGAAGCTTGTGTTCTTTTTGGTCCCACCGGGCGTGCCAAAAGCGTGTTGGCGCAGAATTTCGACCCGCCCTCATGTCAAAGCGGGTTCCGTGTTACCACGGCGGCCTGGGAGATCTGCTTAACTCCAGTGCAAGTCCAATGGCTTGCCTAGGTGTGTATAGGGCATGCCAGTTGATTTGATCTGCAATCAACAAGAATAAACAAGTAAAGCATGTTAGCAAACGATGGCTGATCGGCCGATAGGCCGATGTCGCATCGTGAAAGCCCAGCCGATAGGGCAAGGCTATATCGGCCTACTTAAGGTTATAATGAAATAAGATTAATATACATATCTAATCTCATCGGCCTTCATCAATGTGTCTGTGTTAATCTAATAACATCGGCCGATCAGGGATGTGGAAAGTGAATGCACTAGCTAATACTCTAGTGTGAACCTGTATGAACTGATCAGCCGATATAAATATACTGATCACAGAGAAATCCTGAGATCAATCTGCAACAAATATACTTATATCTGTTGACCCACCCATACAAGTGGCGAATACATATAAAAACATAAAGTAATCACATGTATTAGATAAGACCGGCTGAAACCCCGGCACTATCCTTAATTATGATTGAAAACAGGCTTTGAGTTAGATCTCAAGACACGACTAAGGTCGATAGCAACTCAAAGTGTGAATCAAGAATTAACACAAAGACAATCAAGCTGTCGATCGCTTTTGGGGATGGTAAATGCCTTGAAGGATCTAGACAAGCAAACTAATTCGACCGTCATTGGCAATAAACCCTAAAGCGAGTTCACTGCTGGCGAGATAGAATTGGGAAGCCATATCAAGATCATCCAAAACATGATAAACGACGATCACGTCGCCAGGGCTTAACGTGTCTAAAACGACACGCTAACCCCGACGACGTAGATCGTCGGGTATGAGTTCTTACCTCTGCTCTAGGGAAGCAAGAACTCGCCGGAAATAAACCTCTTGCAAGGGTGGCGATGCGCCGAAAGTAGATTGAACTGTATGTTTTGATTGTTGAATTGAGAGAGCTTCCATGTACAAACTAACGGGATATTTATACCCGTGACTTACAACATTGTCCATATAGGACACGATTTTATCTATAACTAACAAACAAGTCCTTATGGCGGACTCTTGCCATAGATTAGATCGAAACTAATTTAGATTCCTAATTAAGAGATACAATTGCCTAAAACCAGGCCTTATCCCTATTTGGCAATCTCCTTTGAAGCTTGACTCAGGCCCAAACCGAGCCCGCTCTGCCTCCATCGGCTTCCTGCTCCCATCGGGCACTGGCCGCATTGAACCCACATCGGCCGATGCAGTCCCTCTGCTAGTGCTCCGCTTGGTCCGATGCACCGCTGAATCCGATACAGGACTTGGTCCGATACCCGGCTTGGTCCGATAGCGTAACTGATCCGACTCGAACTACGCCTCCTCCTCTGCATCGGTTTTCTCTTTCTTCTCCGAGCAGATTACGAAAATCTAGCGTTAACACATATATGTTATTTGATCAGGGATCCTTTAGAAATAATAACATTCAACATAAATAGTCTCATGAACGAATCACATATTCATTAATCAATAATGGGTTATCTATTTCAAGGAACAATGTATAATAAAGATGTAAACATAGTATGTGATACAGTCATCTCTATGATTGCCTCTAGGGCATATCACAAATAGCCGGCGCGCGTGCTTACCTTGTCAATGTATGTACTCTGGCGTAATCCAATTAGCCTCTTTAATCTATCTCTATAGATCCTTATGCCCAGAATATATGATACCTTCCCTAAGTCCTTCATTGAAAAACTTTTCTTCAATGATGTCTTAACGGATTCAAGGATAGGAATGTCATTTCCAATCAACAATATGTCATCTACATATAGGATTAGAAACACCAGTGTGCTCCCACTATTCTTCTTATATACACAAGGCTCTCCTTCATTTTTGACAAAGCCCAATGCCTTTGACTACCTCATCAAAACGAATATTCCAACTTCGAGATGCTTGCTTCAACCCATAAATGGATTTAAGCAACTTGCATATCTTTTCAACTGATTGTGGATCAACAAATCCCTTGGGTTGTGTCATGTACACATCTTCATCCAGATTTTCATTGAGGAAAACCTATTTTGACGTCCATTTGTCATATCTCATAATCGAAATAGGCAACAATCGCTAGAATAAAACGAATAGACTTTAGCATGGCGACAGGTGAGAAAGTCTCATCATAGTCAACACCTTGAATTTGTTGGAACACAATAACAATTATTCAATTCCAAAACTAATCCTGATGGTAAAGATAATGGCATAGTGCCAACCGCAACAGCAGCAACTCTTGTTCCATTGCCCACGCGAATGTCCACTTCGCTTCTTGCCAAGTTTCTACTTATTTTCAGCCCCTGCAAGGAGTTGCATGTGTGAGCAACTGAACCGGTATCAAATACCCAAGAATCAGTAGAGAAAGTAGCAAAGTTAATTTTTATAACATTAATACTTGAGGTGGAACTCTTTCCATTCTACTGCTTCTGTTTGAACTGCTCTAGGTATTTCTTACAGTTTCTCTTCCAATGACCTGTCTCCTTGCAAAAGAAACACTTTGCATCCTTAGCGGACCCAGGCTTTTGAGCCTTGTCTTAGAGTTGCTAGTACTCGCGATTTTATTGGAGTTTAGCTTTCTCTTTTGACCAACCTTCTTGTTGTTGGGCTTGCGCTTATGCATAACCATCACATGGTTAGAGTTTTTCTTGATGCTCTCCTCGACACCCTTTAGCATCCCATACAATTCGGCCAAGGTCCTAACAATGTTGTCCATATTGAAGTTTAATATGAATAGTTCAAAACTAGAAGGGAGTAACTGTAGAATCAAATCAGTAGCCAACTCTTGGCTAAGGGGAAAACCAAGCTTTTCCAGACTCTCAATGTAACCAATCATTTTGATCACATGTGGGCTAACTGGATTACCCTCTGCAAGCCTGCACGCAAACAAGGACTTTGAGGTGATGAACCTCTCAGCTCTTACTTGGTTCTCAAACATGCTACGCAGTCTCGTGATTATACTATGAGCATCCAATGTCTCATATTGCCTCTGAAGGTCAAGGGACATAGTAGCAAGCATGAGACAGCTCATATCCAGATAGTCATTCTGTCGCTTTTCATTCTCCCTACACTGAGCAGCAAGAGCATTGTTTGGCAGGTCTTCCGGAAAAGGTTCTTCAAGCACAAACTCTTTGCGCTCCTGCCTGAGAACAATTCTCAGGCTGCGATACCAATCCATGAAGTTTGTTCCATTCAACTTTTCTTTCTCAAGAATAGACAGCAAGTTAAAACTGGATGATGCAAGACCTGCCATTATCTACAATAGAAAATATATATATATGCAAAATCACACCATGTTTACATTTAATCTTTCATCAAACAATTTAACAAAAGATACTCCCACTATGTACTTTGCAACAAAGTTCCCTCTAGTAATATAGTGAATCAAGATCCTCATTTTATTAGTATCCAGTGAGCTTTGGCATCACAACTAGACAACTAGCAAAACAGGTAAGCAACGCCTTGCTAATCACATCCTATGTGACTCTCGTGCCGTCGGGTGACATCTCCATGTACCAACCCAACCTATGCCCCAAGGTCCAAAACCGTTTTGATAACCTTGTCAAGTAAACCAACAATCTTCGCATATAGATGTCTGACATCCATCCTATCTCATCATGATAACCAGTGACACTCTGCTATGGCAGACCCATCACCGATGATCATAACCATGATAGGTGCAATTATTGAAAAGGCATCAATTACACTTAATTTTTCTGAGGGAATCTACCCAACCATATCGTCATATCAAATATACAACGATAACAAAGTAAGATATAGATATCATATACTAGTACATTTGACTGAATTGCACTATCCTTGATATAAACCCCAAACGAAATCTAAGGGGTGACGCACACGCGGGGGGTCAAGGGGGGAGCCACGCCCCGTGGGTTTCAGGACAGCGCCCTAAAAAGGTCACGGGGTACATAGATCTCATCTATGATTCGTCATGTGAAAACCTTAACGGCAAAACTAAATTATGCAAAAAATGAGTCAATCACATTGTCTCACTTTTTCTCATTGACGTGCGGTTCTAGTGTACAGCGGACGATCCGATGACACTAACTGCAGTGGCATATACCAGACAATCCGGTGAAGTCACCAAACCCTGTACTGATTGATCTCATCAACTAACCCATGTGCATGTTGAGATGGTCCGACCAGGTAAATAACATGTAATAGATCTCATCTACTACGGCCGCACATCAACTATATGCATGGATCCAGATCACAAACTATACAAGATGGCTTTGATACCACTGTTGGGTTACGCATAGGCTACGATAGCACAAATCAAAAATTTTATATCGCGTAAACCAAGAACCATGCAAGTATGAGATCATAGATAGTTACCACTCGACGCGCTGTGCAGCGGAAGTAAGTGCTAAGAAGCCAAAGAAACGTTGGCGACGTAGCGCGCGTCGGTGTAGAGGAAGTAGTAGATCGCAGCAGCCCGACCTTCTCTTCCTCGTGCGCATGCCTCGCCGTGTTCTCACGCCGATCAGCGCCGCAGACTAGCGGCACCTCTACCGGTATCCACACGTCCAGGGATGGAACATAGGGATGGAACACGTTGCACGGACGTGCTAGCGCCCGTGCGCGGCTAGGGTTTCGCTCGGGAGGGAAATGATGGCTAGGGTTTCTTTCTCACCCAGCTAGCCTCATCACCCGAAGAATACATAGGATCCATAATTGGGTCTCCGAGGCCCATAGGAATCCTACTCGGATCTCTATTCGAATTGAGCATATATTGGATCTCCATCCAATCCCTTTATTCCGGCCCGTTAAGTGTGTGACCCTATAGGTTCATGTATACTCGGCTGCAACCCAAAAACTTCTTTTCGGTCCACGTGTCAATAGCGGCACCTAGCAGAACATATTGACCCACCAGGCATACATAAAGATCATATCGGCTGAACATTTAGTGTATACTTATATGAACCCCTTTGCCTCACGATATCAATTAAGCTCAGGGCTAGATATGTGCCATCCTTTAATAGCTCAATCATTCAATCGATTCTGTAATAGATTATTTAACCTACAATTGACTCATCAATCACTTTTGGCATGGCCATGCACTTTCATAATCTATAACATCGAGGGGCCTAGAGATATCTCTCCAAAGGAGAGGCAAACCCCATCTTGATTATTCATATCCCACTATATGTTTCATAGCATGCCCGAAGACTACTTTTATAACTACCCAGTTACGGAGTAGTGTTTGATAGCCCCTAAGCAAGGTACTACATATGTTGGGAACCATGACAATCTCAGGTCTAAGGATTCTACACCAACACTAATATGAGACCACTGATGGCACATCACATATAGCTCTTGCAGTGTCTCATGTTGGGTCTATCCAACAACATGTTCCCCAACATGTGTCCATATTATTAATTTGGCATCTCCATACCATGATCCATGAGACATGATCATCAATCAATAAATGTGCTGATCATTAAACCATATTTGTTCCACATATAATATTTGATCAGGGATCCTTTAGAAATAGTAACATTCAACATAAATAGTCTCATGAACAAATCGCATATTCATTAATCAATAATGAGTTATCTATTTCAACGAACAACGTATAATAAAGATGTAAACATAGTATGTGATACAGTCATCTCTATGATTGCCTCTAAGGCATATCACCAATAGCCAGCGCGGGCGCTCACCGAGGCGGGGAGACGGCGGCGGTTAACGGCGATGAGGAGGGAAAGGGTTGGCCGGCTCAGGTTGGTGACGAGGACGGAGTTCCAGGGCTTCGCCGAGCTTGATGGAGGTGCGGACGGGGTGTGGGAGAGGACGATGAAGCCGACGGCGGCCTCACCGGCGCTCGGGGTGGTCCCAGTCGAGGCCAAACGGCGCCCAGAGTTTGCGACGATGGCGGCGCTTGCGACGGAGCAGTGCGACGGCGATAGGGAGGGTGTGGCATTCGATCAGCGAGGGGAAGGCGGAGAGAGGGTCCTGGGCGCCGCTAATATGCCGTCGGAGGAGAGGGGCAGGCGTGGGGAGCTCGACCGATTCCATCAAGCGTCGGTTCGCCGATGGTTGAAATGGCGAGAAATTATCCACGAAAACGGCCATGATTTTCAGGGGAATTAAGGGGAAAATGAAGAGGATGGGTTGGGGAGTGAAAACATTCATTCAATTCGGGAGAACGACCGGCGGGGGAGGCGAATCAGCCGGCAGTGGTAGCGGTGTACGCGGGGGAGATAGAGGGAGGCGGCCGGCCGGATGTGAAAGAAGGCCCCGATAGGTGGGCCCCGCCTATCGGTGGCAGGCGAGCACTAGCTCGGCTCGGGCCGAGCCAGGCCACACAGCACGGGAGGCCTGGTGGAGAAGTTGGGCCGAGGAGGGAGTTGGGCCGGGGGAGAGGATAGGAGAGGGAAGCGGCGCGGTTGGGTCGGCCGAAAGGGGAGGGAGAGAGAGGAAATGGGCCGGAAACAGCCCAGGAGAGGGAGAGGAGGTTTAATTTTAATTTTTCTTTTTAATAAATTTGAGAAGGGTTATTGTGGCACTTAAAATTATTTATAGTGCTCTAAAAATTCAAGTAAAAATTGATTAAATATTTTGAAGCATGAGGAATTCAACAAAAATTCCCACACACTCATTTGAGTTGAATCTTGGGGATTTTTAATTGTTGTGGGCTAATTTGATTTTTACCATTTCAAGGAATAAATTAGAAAGTAAAATTTAATGGTGATTTAGGGCGTGACAGCCAGGATATGAATAGATATTGTAACAGCCCTCCCTCCAGAACTGCGCAGCCCAGCCCAACCGACGAGCGGGCCCACTTACACATACCACTCCACTTACACTTTCGTCCTCGTCTCGTGTAAAAGGGTTAACCCGGGAGTGATATGGTTAGAGGGAAGAGGCCTTATAAGTTGGTTCCACTCTTGCTAAACTAGCAAGATAGTACTAAACATGTGCACACAGCTCTCATGGGCCACACAGGCCAAATCCCAATTGGGCTAGGATGTCACATACACCCCCCCTCTCAAAGGACCCGACGTCCCCGTCGGTCCAACTCACCCCCATAGCTAGACAGGCATATAGGCAAATGCCCAGGAACACAACCCCTCTTAGCGCACGTCCGTACGTCCAGTGCCGGCGCCATATGCCATGCCATGTGCCTCACACAGAGCCCACATGTGACATGCGCCATATGCCCGCACACTGACCCGTACGCGCAACCGCGAGGGTCGGCTCTGATACCATTTGTAACAGCCCTCCCTCCAGAACCACGCAGCCTAGCCCAACCGACGGGCGAGCCCACTTACATATACCACTCCACTTACACTTTCGTCCTCGCTTCATGTAAAAGGGTTAACCCGGGAGTGATATGGTTGCAGGGAAGAGGCCTTATAAGTTGGTTCCACTCTTGCTAAACTAGCAAGGTGGTACTAAACATGTGCACATAGCTCTCAAGGGCCACACAGGCCAAATCCCAATTGGGCCAGGATGTCACAGATATATATTTGGTAAACCTTAGTCTTATTATAATTAGTCTTGATAGATCGGACTCAACCAAGACAGTATAATATTAAATAATAATTAGACCTATTTAACAAGTATATATGATTGCAGATGTAGGCCGATATGTTCAATAATTAAAACTTATCATAGCTGTTTATTAGCAAGTAAACTAAAATCAGTCATGACGAATTAAAAAATAAGATTAAAGCTAGTAATCTTAATAGATCGGACCTAACTGACACAGTATAAGATTAATGCTAGTAAACAACAACCAACCGATTATATCAGATTTCATGAATAAATCGATACAATAAATTAAGATATGATAAGTAGATAACTAATCGGCTGAAACTCCGATGAAACGATAACTAGCACCTATTGACTTGGATAAACCTATCCAACAAACTACAACCCAGAAGATTGGACTTAACCAAAACAGTTCGAGATTAATAACAAACTGGATAGGTTTAAACTAGCCGATCGATGATATTTAACGTGATTGATATAGAAACCCTAACCAAGATAGCAGAAGCGATCAAAGCGAGAGCCGATATATCTGATAAGCAACACAAGCAAAAAGCTGAACTAGTATATTGGACCTAACCGAGGAAGTACTAATTCCGCGGATACAAGCGAAGATTTGATGAAACTTACATTCTCGTCAGAAATCGAAACCGATGCAGCCCAAAACTCAAAAACAAGACTTCACCGAGAGTAAAACTAGGGTGACGATGCGTCACAAGTTGTATATTGAACTGTTGTTAATTTACAAAGACCTGGGTGCACATATGTATATCCATAGGCTGTTCTTAATTTACTAAGTCCGATTTTACTATGATCGGTTTAATCTAGAACTCTATCTCTAATTAAGGATATTATTACAGACTCTGACTTCAACACGACTTTAATCAGCTAATCATAACCAAACACACTATGAGAGTTCGATTCCAGCACAACTCCATCGGCTCAGAATTCTATCTATGGTAACAAAACTAAAATACACCTTCCTTATCACGGAAGTTTGATGCAAACCCGAATAAACTTGCCAACTGAGCCTACTAAAATTACAGCGTGAAATCCTCCTGTGACCCGGTTTTGACTAACAAAAATTACCAAATTTCGCCGTTAAAAGTTTGACAATATTATCAAGTAATTACGCAAGAGAAATACAAAATGAGTAACATATTTTTTCCAGGGTAAATTCAATCTTAATTTTTGTGAAGTTTGTAACATAAGAAAATTAAGATTGCATATATGCCATGCAACTAAGATTAACAAACATCAAAAAGTAACTTATATGTTTCCAGGAAGTAACTTTTACAAGATTTAGAAGTAATTTTTTATACATGTTCTCACATATAACTTTAGCAGTACTGATGCTCTTTCCCCTTTTATGTTTTTATGCAGTATCTATTAAAAAAAGGTGAAGTTTTTGCGATGGACCATACATAAAATAGAAATAAAAAGGATTTTGGGGTCTGAAAAACAAAGAGATGAAGCTTGGTGTTTCGATGAATTTGACACAAGTCTGTGGATTGTGTGGATGTAAACTTATATGTGAAGTTCATGATTTAGATATGCTCTTTGATGCAACTCTAATTTGATCTGACCACATTTATGTTTCTCATTCCTTGTCCATTGGATTCTCTATGGAATCCTAGTTCTTCTCCACTTATTCTTGAATATTTCCTTAACCAATTAATGGCGGTGCAAAATTTGGGGTGGAGTGGAAAAATAGGGTTGTTGTGGGCTACATCCCAGCCCAATAACGGTGGGCGCACCACCTTTTGGGTTAAGGCACGTGGGGGATTGGCGCACGTCGCTTTTTCTGAAAACCCACGCGTGGGAGGGGTGCAGTGCTTTTTTTGGAAAGAGGGTGGGTCGCCGGTTAGCATTAATGCACTATCACGCGCGATATAGTTGTGTCCATATAAGTGGGCAACGTATCAAGTGCACTTACCCTGATCCATGCATACATGCACTCGCGCAAGCACATCACCGCCCATCTCTTAGCGCTGTACTTTTTCAAAACACCGTCCAGCAAACTTTCCTCTTCTCCCATCTAGCCGTCTCATATAATTGCCTCCAAATCTTCGTCACTCCCCCATCGCCTCCGGCAACAACCTCCGCGGTTGCGCCCCTGCGTTGCCTCCCCCACCGTTTTCGGCTTGGCTAGCCGCTCGTTCCCCATCCACCCTGGTCGCTGTTGCCGCCGCCCCACCGATCAACACCATCAGCCCCAATGCCTTCGCGGAGAACCCAGCGCCATGGCCGTCCTAGACATCCTCCCTAACGCACCATCGTGCTTTCCACGGCCAGCCCACACTTCTGCGCCACCATCGAGCAGTGCCGCAGGTCAGTCATGGAGGCAACCTTGTTGGTCTAGCATCAGTGCAACAGCGGCCAGCTTCGGCAGCGGCGGTGGCATCAACGGCTGTTTCCCATGAACTTATCGTCAAGTGTACCAAGCATTGGTACTGCTAGCTGGCGTGCAAGAACAAAATTGCTACTTCTAGGTGGTGTTATGAATCAAGAATCACTGCTAGATGGTGTGTAAGAACCAGTATCTCTATATAAAAGAATCTAGTGGTGGTGGTGGTGAATCTGTCATCCCTTGAAGTTGGTGGGATCTTCTAATGCTGGATAAATGGAGTATATCTTGTGCATGTGGCTTGGCCTTTTCGGTGATATTTTCTTGCAAATTCTATATGTTTTTTCTGAGAAATATATGTACCCATTCCTTTAGACAAAAAGAGAGAAAAGCTAATAGTATCAATACCTAGTTCTGATTTACTTGGATAGTTGCAGCTATCATGAAACACCATTTTCTTGCAAATCTTGCACAAGCGTGGTGCTCGTTCCTTATCACCTTGCTTTACTTATATTACCTTGGCGCCGGGGTCTCCGCAAAGGCATTGAGGCAGAAAGAGTTGATCGGTGGGGCGACGGCGACGACGACGGACGTGGATGGGAAACAAGCGGCCAACCAGGCCGAAAACGCGAGGCAGCGACACAGGGGCGTCGCGCTGGACCTGCAAACCTGCAACGGGTGCAAGGCAAGGGTCCAACCGCGCAGGTCGCCACCGGCGGCAATGGGGAAGTGACGAAGATATGAGGATAATTACAGGAGACGGCTAGATGGAGAAGTAAAAAGTTCACCAGAGGTCTCATGCAATCCTTCAGGGCTAAGCTCAATTCAATGGAGGTCATGGAGATTAAGTTAAATCGAAGACGTTACACTTGGTCCAGTGAAACAGGCGCTCCGACTTTAAGACCGTGTTTTTTTGCACACAGGGTTGGGAGGAGCACTTCCCAAATTGTTTCCTTGCTGCTGTTTCGACATTGGTCTCGGATCACTGTCTGCTTCTCCTGACAGCCAACAGACCAAAAAGTAATATTTTCAGGTTTGAGAAATATTGGCTGCGACTACCAGGTTTCCTGGAAACAGTCCAACAAGCTTGGTTCAAGCCGGTACAAACGAGCGATGCAATCAAACGCTTCCACATCAAATTGTCTAGAATAGCAAAAGCATTGAAAGGATGGAACAGGAACATGATCGGCGGGATAAAACATAGAATGGCAATAGCCAGCGAATTAATTTATCGGCTTGACCTAGCACAGGAGGAACGCTTGTTGTCGCCGGAGGAGACTCTTTTCAGACGTTTCCTAAAAAAAAGCTGTTGGGCCTCATGGCCTTAGACAAAGTTCGAATGTGACAAAGATCTCGGCAGACCTGGATCAGGGCGGG
Source organism: Oryza officinalis (assembly GCA_008326285.1). Lineage (NCBI taxonomy): Eukaryota > Viridiplantae > Streptophyta > Magnoliopsida > Poales > Poaceae > Oryza > Oryza officinalis. The sequence goes on from BDMV01000002.1 coordinate 29,230,270, forward strand.
AGATGCAAACACCCGTTTCTTCTAGATCAAAGCTGCCAGGAAAAGGAAAATTTTCATACATCTCATGACAAATAATGGGTTGGTACATAAACATAACGAAAAGGAAGGTGAGTTACTGAATTACTTCAGAACCCATCTAGGTGAACAACGAGAGCGCTCGGCGACCATCAATCTGGATTTCCTACAGAGGAGGAAATAAAAAATGTGATCTTTCAAGCCAGATCAGATCAGATAATGCCCCTGGCCAGACGGTTTCACAGGTGCCTTTTTCAAAAAAATGCTGGGGGATTTTACTGGAGGATCTAGTACAGTCGATTAATCAGGCTTCCTCTCCCACAACACACAGCCTCTGGCTCATGAACACCGCTTATATTGCCCTCCTGCCGAAAAAAGAAGAGGCTTTCCGAGTTGGAGATTTCCGACCAATCAGTTTCATCCATTCCTTTGGGAAATTGTGCTCCAAACTACTTGCGAAAAGGCTGGCCCCGAGGCTTCAGCAGCTGATCTCGAAAAACCAAAGTGCTTTCATCAAGGGGAGAAACATTCAAGATAATTTCATGTTCGTCAACATGGTAAAAGAACTCCATGCTTCAAAAACTCCCTCCATCCTTTTAAAGCTAGACATAACTAAGGCGTTTGATTTGGTAAACTGGCCATACCTCCTCGATCGCTTGAGACAACTTGGGTTTGGGCACAGATGGTTAACTTGGGTATCCTCTATCCTTGCTAGCACATCCTCCAAAGTGATCCTAAACGGTGTTGCAGGGCTTAGTTTCAAACATGGTCGAGGTTTACGGCAAGGAGATCCGCTCTCTCCAATGTTATTTATCTTGGCAATTGACCCGTTGCAAAAACTCCTAGCGGCGGCACAACAAATAGGGCTTCTTCAATCCCTCCACAGGAGAACAATGAGGTTCAATATAGCCTTATATGCAGATGATGCGGTGGTGTTCACAAGGCCGGATAAACAGGAACTACAGGCAGTGCAGGCTATCCTCCAAAATTTTGGTCACACCACAGGAATGATCACCAACCTAATGAAAAGTGAAGTTTTTGCAATCAGGTGCGAAGATCTCGATTTGCAGGACATTCTTACCCCTTTCCCAGCACAGCAAAAAAAAAATTCCCTATACCTATCTCAGCCTACCTCTGCACATCAGAAAACTCCAAAAACTGGACGTGCAACCTCTCATCGACAGATTCTCAGCGAGATTACCAACTTGGAAGGGAAGACTGTTAACAAAAACAAGTCGATCAGTGCTCATAAAGTCCACCCTCTCAGCCTTACCTACCTATTACTTCACGGTTTTTCCTCTGAAGAAATGGGCAGCAAAAAAGATGGACAAAATTCAACGAAGCTTTCTATGGACAGGTTCGGAGCAAGCACATGGTGAGCACTGCTTGGTTAACTGGAAAAGGGTGTGCCGTTCAAAAAACTTAGGTGGTCTAGGCATAGCCGATTTGGAGCGCTTTGGCTGAGCCTTGTGGCTAAGATGGCTCTAGCATGATTGGACGATAGATGACAAACCTGCAGAGGATCCTAGCTTCCCTGTGACGAAATCGACAAGCAGCTTTTTAGAGCCTCGACATCAATCATGATAGGAAATGGCGGCAAAACAAAATTTTGGTATGACAGGTGGCTCGAGGGTAAATCTCCAAAAGAGATCACCCCCTCTCTTCCAGCTTGCGACTAGGAAGAATAGGACTGTGGCGCAGGAGCTTCAAGGAAATTACTGGCTAAGGCAACTGACAAGGATGAACAAAACAACACAAGTTAGAGAATTTATAATTCTCTGGCAATTAATACTCCACTTGGAAGAGGAAACGGAAGATAAAATCACATGGAATTGGACTCCAAATGGCTGCTACTCCTCCAAGTCCGCAAATAATGCCCAATTCATCGGAGGGATAAAAGATGACAGGTTCTTATATATTTGGAAAGAAAAACAAAAAACAAATGCAAATTCTTTGGTTAGCTCATGGTGCAAAGAAAAATCCTAACCTCAAATAAGCTGTAACTTAGGGGATGGGATCACAGCCCAATCCACGCTATGTGTGGACAGGAATCTGAAACAGCTCCTCACTTTTTCATGAACAGTGCTTTTCACGAGACATGTATGGAACTTAATTTGAAATAGATTAGGACTACACATGCCAGCTTCCTTCTCCTTTGGTGGAAATTTCATGAGTTGGTGAGAAACTTGACAGCGGGAGATGGCGACGGAACAAAAGAAGATTTTCGATAGTATAATCCTTTACACGGCATGGGGCATTTGGTTGCAGTGAAATGACAGATTTTTCGATAGAACATATAGTACAGTGAACCAGGTGGCGGATTCGATCCTGACAATGTGCAAGCAAATGGAGGAAGCTCAGACGAACCCTTAATTAGATGATATTACGCTGCTTGCAGATGCTTATTGTGGTTGGCTGCCTAAAAAATGTTGGTTTCTGTCCGTGTTTGTAAAGGATGAAATCCTCTGTTCTAAGGATGAATCCTCTGTTTTTTCTCCCCTTCTATTAATGAATGGCAGAGCTCCTGCCTTTTCTCTCGGAAAAGAAAAGTTCACTAGGGTTTTTTTTTAAGAAAGTACCAAGGCAAGAAGCGGGTGGTTTTTTCAAAAAATTCCCCCACCCAGATTCAAGTCATTGGATTGAGATGTGCTAGGGTGAGTACATTTGTGCACGGATTAGGTTGAGCGCACCTGATACGTTGCTATATAAGTGAGGCAATTTTTTTCACATCAAAAGACAGCTAAAATTAACCACATTAGCCACCATCTATCTGGTCATAAGACTGAGAGGAATAGATAATTAAGTTGGTTCAAGACAACAAAATGCTAAACTAAGACAGAATATCAACAAAATGCGCGTGACTTGAATGTTGATTCTCCCAGGACATTGAACTCAACTGCGTTAAATATTAATTTCCGCCGGTGCGCTATCAAAAGACGAAAACGATGAGACAGCATGTATTATGCAGCATCAATTGCAAACCCTAAACGGAGATTGTGTAAACAACACTGCCAGTTTTTTAGAAGGTGAACTATGAACAATTTTATTCCGTAAGGTGTGTTGCACTATGAATCTAAAGCTGTACAATACAAAATTTACCACGAAGGTGTTTCTCTATGCAAAAACAGCAAAAGTGGGATCAGAACTATCAATTGTTACACTGCCAAGTTTCAAGCTGTATAAGCTAAGAGCCTGCTCATACTAGACTGCTCGATTTCGATATTCTTTGTGCCTCTCCTAAGTCATCAAGAAATCTGCAATTTGTCGGTGAAACCAGATGTTATTTTAAATCAATTCAGAGTTATTGCACAATATCAAATCAGCAAAAACTGAAATGCAACATATCCCACTCTATGCAAATGGGAAGAATTGCAAAGAATGTACCTCTTTGAATTTAGAACCACTGAACCACCAAGAAAGAACCGAACTCCAGGATTTGCTGCATTGTAAAGGGCTACTGATCTTGCTTCCTCATAAGTCGTCCCTCCAACAATGAACAGCACAACATCTTGAGGCCTGTGAGGAGAGTATCAGTCAGCCAGTACTCTTAAAAATTACTCCACATTTTGAAGTAAACCATGTTGACAACAAAAGAATGTGGATCAGAATTCAGAAAATTGAACGGAAAATAAAATGTTACTTCAGGGTGGCAGGATTCAAGTCCATTCAGTAAGACAGCCTGTGTTTGAATCCTCTAAAAAGGAAGATAAAAATTTGGATACTCGTGGCCCGCTTTTCAAACTGCTAAACGGTACGTTTCGTACGAAAATTTTCTATTTGAAAGTTGTTCTAAAATATTAGATTAATCTATTTTTTAAGTTTATAATAATTAAAACTCAATTAATCATACGTTAATACCACCTCGTTTTGCGTAAAACACTTAATCTTCATCTTCATCTTCATCTTCAGGAAAAAAGAATACCACCAAAGTCTGTGATTAAAGAATTTAGTTTCACAATCGTGCATATCCTTGGACTAACCTGTTCTGCTGGAAATGATTGCCAACAAGTGGATAATCAGCATCTCGTAATCGTGCCTTTACAATTCCTTCCATGGTCTGAAAGAGAAGAGGCTGATGTTGGGTGTATACATTCTCCACACCCTGCAACCAATAAGTGCATAAGAAAGAAGCTACAACCACAAGTGCGAAGGAAGACTTTTTTGTCTAACCTTGAGTCCGCGAGCCATGTTGCGAGCAATATTTAATAAGTCACGGTTCCCGTATAAGTCACCTGTTCTCTTATCAACACCAGCCTGTTTGAGGAGGAACTGAACCAGCTGCATTCAAAATTAGAATCAGTCATCAGTCATGAAACCATCAGTACAATATGGCTAGGTCCACATATTTTCTCTGCTAAAAACAGGCAGCCACCTGAAGAGTGATTGTGTCCATTTTACACTTAGCACGACGAGTTTAATTCACATAATGTACCAAGTGGAAAGCCTGCTGAAACTTAGTAAAATATATTAGCTATTTTGTTCAAATACTCCCTCGGTCAAAAAATATAAGAATTTCTGGAGTTAGCCAAAGGTATTAAGGAAGTAGGTGGAATGAAATGGAAGAAGGGTGATTGTTTGAGAAGAGGAAGTGAGTGGAGAAATTAAATGAGATGGTTGTGATTGGTTCAGATGGGCGAGTAGGTGGAGAAGTTTGTTATATTCTGGGACAAATTTTGAATGCTAGAAGTTGCTATATTTTGGGACGGAGGGAGTACTTAGTAACCAAAGAAAAAAAATGATAATTAAACCTGGTTAAAAACACTAGGATTCCAAATAAATTTTAGTCTAATATTTAAAATATTCAAGCCAAGGCAGTAGACTTATCAAACAGTGGATCAGTGCTCCCAGTACATCAAACGAAATCAATGATGCTTTTTAGAAGACCTCATAGTGCACAAGGGAAGTCCACAATTTGCACAAACGAGATAATTACTATGCACTGAAGGCAGGTATCAGTGATGTCAAGACTGCAATTGTTTATGGTTCAAACTGTAAAAACAAAAACTAGCTTCCACTAAAAATAACTATAAATAAGATGAACATCAAAACAACATATGAAATAGAAGAACGCTTAGATAAGAACATGATCTGCCACTAGTTAAAGGTACATACCCCTGACTTGTATTTAGCAGAACGAGAAGCCAATTTATTGAAAAGCTGCATCAACTGAACTGGACTCTCCTTTTCATACCTCAAAGCATAGAGCATTACTAATCGTAAACGATCAATATCAGATACACTTTCATTGTTTAGCAAGGAAGTGACAGCCTGCAGAAAATCAACAGGTGAACCAAAAATGTGGAACAGACCACTTATACATTTTACTAGCATCAAATCAGATGAGACAACCAAGTAAGGAGAGGTGCTGTAAGGAGAGATGAAAAACTGTAAGGAGAGGTGCTACTTTGATTCATGCAGCTAATGGTAGCAAATAAAGCAAAGAAAACATAACTCTTAAGCTATGTAGAAGACAACACTTTTTCCAATGCACACAGCCCATTCAATAAGATACTCAATCCAAAAGCATAAAACAAGTTGTGAATATATTTTGGAAGATTAAATTGCATCCATACCAGTTTTTTAGTGTGTACAAGCTAAAGAACTATGGTATAGGTGTAATTCTCATTTTGGAAATTGCATTGACACAAATAAAGAACTTAAGTGAACTCTAGCAGCAGATAAATTTGATTGAAAATGAAAAACCTCTGAGAGGGAATATTTTTGGTGGTGAGAATATTGAACATATATGATATTTTATAAGAACAATATGTCCACATCACCATGATATATTTCCTGTTCATGATATGAATACCTCAAAAGCAGCTGCCTGTCCACTTGTACATGCTAACTCTTGCTCCGTCTGAGAAATTAGCATAATCTTCCTTTCCTCCACAATTCTGCTCATCTCACTGACCAAAGCAACATGCTTCGTTACATTTCCATGAGTCTTCCGATATTCAGGGTAGTTGCTCAGAAATTTTGACATATCACCTAAAACCATTAGTAAATCAGACTTTTAGAGATGAACACCACCATCAAACAAGATAATGGAAAAGGCTGGTAACATTATATTTACTACAGGTACTTTGACCAAATTATTGCAATATAGATTTAAGGCGTTGTATCGCAAAACTACAGATTTAACATAAAATTTATCACAAAACTACAGATTTAAGGCCAAGTATCACAAAACTATAGATTTAATACTAGAGTTATCATAAAAACTGTAGAATCATGTGATGATTGATGATTAAATCTTGGTGATAACAATTGTCAAAGATAAGTGTTTATGAAAATACGGTAATAGTGTTTTCGGATTGTGAACGGTGTGTCGGCTCTGGGAGGCTCAGACCGGGTGGGTGCCGCCAGTCAGACCAATGGTGTTGGTGCGGTATGACCGGGTAGCCCGACGATCAGACCGGCAGACTCCGGGTTGGAGTCAATTTCGGGTTGTTTTTGTGGAATTTCTAGATTGCTTCATGTTTATGACTTCTAGATGGTTTCTATTTGTATGTGATACTATTGTGTGCTGACTGAGTCAAGTTGATTCGAACTAGTACTCGGATATGGAGTTTCTTTGTATGGGAGTATAGCCGATGATGGATCGAGACTAGGCTTGGGAGAAGTTAAGGTCCAAACAGTCAAGGATATCATGCGAGATGCTCAGGCTAGAGAATAATGCACGTGCAGGTGAAGGTTTCCATATGGCAAACACGTGGTGTTGTGTGCGTATGGAAAGAGGAATCAAATTTGGATTAGAGTCCAAGTTTGGGAAGATTGAAGTTTGGAGTTCTATGGGGATGTTGTTTCCATGGTTTGGTAGGTTTCCTATGTGATTAGGAGTCCTAGTTCTAGTTGGATTCATGGCTAGGGGCAGCCACGTTGTGGGTATAAAAAGAAGAGGGGTTGAGGCTTGAAGAGATTGACTTTTTGGGAGAGAAAAGTTAGGGGTTGATTCTAAATCTAGTGCTTTGGTTTCTTCTTTACACCAAGCTTAAAACTCACGAGATGAATATTCTTTCCCGCAAGATTGATTCTAAATCTAGTGTTTTGGTTTCTCCTTCGAGTTCTTCCATTGATGATACTTCTTCATCGCTTTGAACGCTCTTAATGCCATGTCCAATGATCAACTCAAGCAATTCGAGAAGGACTTGGTTTTGATTACTAACAAGCTTTCTCGAGCTTTTGAAAATGTAAAGAACAGGAAGCAAGGACCCATTGCTCGCAGTACAGACTCTGATGTTGATGAATCTGATAGTAAGGAAAAACCTAGTTATGATCAGATAGAACGTGTTGCTTTTAAATTTGCTGATAAACTTAAAACATGTTCTAATTTGCTTAATGAGTCATCACACTATTGAGATTCTAAAAGCTGAAATTGATAGATTAAAATCTACGATTCTTAATGATGATGATTGCAAATCTTGTGAAGCTTTATTTTCTGAAATTACTGCTTTGCAAGATGTCAATTTTGCTAATTGTTTGAGATTGGAACCTGAGGTTGAAAAATCTAAAAATCTTGAGTTTTCTTTTGCTCTTGGATTTGCTTTGCATGCTCGTGTTGTTGATGAATTGATTTTGACAAAGAACGTTTTGAAAAATTATAAAACTGCTTTTTGTGCAAGTTCTTTGTTTAATATTGAGTGAAAAAAAATTAAACACCACAAAGATGTTTTGGTTTCTCAAATTGCTCAACATGTTTTCTTAATGAGATGAAATTGAAAGATGCTTTAGGGAGTGTCAAGTATATGAAGAATCTTGTGAAATCTGATGAGGTGCTTCGAAAAATACGTTTTCTCAGAAAAACTTTCTTCTATTGCATCGCTTGGACCACTTGTTTTAAGCTATTTGTTAAGTTTATTTCTTATAATATTTAATGTATCCCTATAATCAAATCGATAATCTGCTGCAATAATCTGTTCAATAATCTATATCAAACGGAGCCACTAGTCTTTAGACTCTTCCTCTTCTCCCCTGCCCTTGTGGCACGGCAGCCTCAATGGCACAGCGACACCTCAAATAGGCCTAAAGGCCCTTACTTCAACTATGCACATCACATATACACAAAAATTTACAGAACCAAAACCTAACATGATAAGAAATGGAATTTTAGCAGCATTGGCAAGAGAAACAAAATTAGCTGAAGTGGTCCAAAATAAACATATCTAAGTATGTATTACGAATGCTAGTGAAAAGTAAAAATTGGAAGCATGAGGGTGCCAAATGTAACAATATATAAAAGGGTGACTAGCTTAAACATTACTTTTAGGGGGATTCAGTTATTCTCCATTGTATGTGTGACTCGCATGTGAGACCTGGGGCTAAATGTCAGTGACACAGCAAAGGCAAATCTACACTGCCTACTTTCCAGTGACATAATCCTTTTTTCCTTTCTTTCGCGGGAAACAAGAAAGGCAAAAGTTTCTTACTTATGCTCTGAATATTCTGGCTGGTCTTCGAAAGATGCTGAAAGTCATCTACCATTCTTTTGATATTCATACCAAGATCACCAAAATTCTCGAACATGTTAGCTCTAAAAAATTCATCCTGAACTGATGATAGAACCACCTCCTGTGTAAGTATATTTCAGATGGATCAACATTCGAAAAAAGATGCATGTTGTTATCACGATATGAACATAAATTCAACATTTTGATAAACCTTCTGGTCTTTAGGGACATTAGGATATTCCCTTAGATCAACTTTATTGTTCTCAATTCCAATAAGTTCATGAACCATTGCCTGTGTATGCAAAATTGCAAGGAAGTAAGTACAACTGAAATATGAAAAATAATCCTGTTTATTTCTTTTATGATACCTGATATGTCCATTGGTTAAGTAACGGGGTAACAGGATCATCCCTTCTGTCAATCACCAGCAACAAGGAAGAGTTCTCAGTTCGTCTAAAATCAAACAAGCCACTTTCCTGTTCATACATCAATCTCTGCAGGATCCAAAATGTAAGTGATTCAGGGCAAGTTCCATATTAGTGGCTATTTTGAATAGATTAGTAGTTTGCCTGATAGAATGATCCTTATTATTGGAACATTTTGGATAACTTCTCTAACTAGGTATAAGTTGGTAATGTTCACATTTAAGTTGGTGTTATGTGCTTGGATAGTAGAAGTCTAAAAGGGTACCTGAGTAGGACATAAGAATTTGATAGTAGAATGGATGGGAACAGGAGGCAGGTAGAAGAGAGATTCGGCAGGAAGAATTGATGACATGAGGGACAGGGAGAAGTATTTTGTAAAGACTGCGTGATTTCCAAAGTGGGTGATGTATGCTCTTTATAGGAGAAGCTGGCTTAACAAATGATCTCTAAAGATAACTTTGTAACTACTACCTCCGTCCCGAAATATAAGGGATTTTGGCAACAGACGTGAGCAAGCTTGTCTGCGTGCGTTGCTAAGATCGCTTATATTTCAGGACAGAGGTAGTAGAAAATAAGCCTAGCAACTGATGAAAGTTCAATCAGGAGGCTGGAAGTGCTCCAGGATTGTGCCATAGAAAGCAGCTAAGAACAGCTAGTCATGAGAGTAAGAAAGAGAAGATTGTGTTTGAATGCCAGGGAATAATTGACATTGTGTCAAGGGGACATTGTACCTATTTCTTGAGTTAACACCAAAAGATATGCCGGAGTAACAAAACAGAAATGGTGAGGTAGAGTGGCATTCCAAATATTTTTTAGTTTGGCATGCACACAATTTTCTCTAAAAATAAATACAATATAATGAAGTTCTCAGTATCAATTTATATGTTCATAGGATCCAAATAGACATATTTCACATGGGCAATAGACTCACCGCAGTTTCTTGTGCAATCCTTTTTGCAACATCAGATGTCCTTTGGTATCTAATAACAGGACGGCGCTTGAGAGCCAGGAAGACAGAAGCGATGCCATCAACAGCTCGATCACAGAAGCTCTGCATACCAGGAGGATCCACCACCGTTGGAAGCATGTAGACGTGGTTATTGTGTATGTTCAGTGTGAAATGGCAAGGGTCAATGGCACAAAAGTCAGCATAGAACTCCTGGAAGAACAGAGCAAAACATTCATATAAAAATCCCATCTCCTCACTCTACTCGCAAGAAGTTCGTTGCAATAAGCATATAATACCACAAATAACATATACCTGAACTTGCTGCACAACCTCCTGCTCATCGGAATCCGCGAGCACCTGAATCTGTGGAATCTTCAATATATTGGAGAAGACTGCAGACAATCAATCAACAAACCAATCAACAAAAACTCACTACACAAAACATTACATTTGCACACCATTAGACCCCAACATAGAACGAAACTAGAGATTATAAAATCCTAATACCTACCCGTGCATAACTTGGAACCTCTAGACAGTAGAGAAATGTCCACACAAAAGCAACTACGATTCAATTAGCAAAATTTCTACCAGCGAAGAGGAGGTGGTGGTTAAGTTGGGATTTGATCGCGTAACAACTATGCTGTCTACCAAATTTTCTGCACCTCTCGTCCTAACTTAAGTCTTAAGAAACTCATACAAGAAATGCAAGCAAGAGGGAGATTACGCACAGAAATGCAAGAAAAAAAAGAAAAAAAAAGCATATAACTACGGGTAGAGTGTAGTAAATGGAGGGGGATTACGCACAGAGGTGGTACTCGGCGAAACGCGGGGCGGCGAGATGCCGGCGGAGCTTCTGGACGTTATCGGAGGAGGGGCGGAGGAAGTAGACGGCCTTGAGGTGCGCCATGGACTCCCTGGAGCTGGAGGCGTTGTCAACCGTCTCCACGAGGAACACCTCCTTCCGAAGGAGATCCGACTGGCTGTACACCACGCTCACCATCCCCACCTGGAACGAACAGCGCGGATCTGGTTAGGGGACGATTGGATCCCACCCCCACAGGGGAGAAGAGGCTAGGGTTCGAGGGGGCGCATACGGTATCGGGGTCGAGGACGAGGACCTTCATGCCGGGGATGTCGTGGAGCATGCGATCGATGTAGTCGCGGACGAGGGTGATCAGCGCCATCGCTGCGGTGTGGTGCGGCGCCTTATGTTATTCCGTCGGTTGGATGCGCTGCGGCCGAGGATCGCCGGCGGCGAGGTCTGGCCGGAGCCGGAACAGGTGGCTGTTGAGATTGGAGGCGCTGAGTCGGGAGTCGGGACGGGAGACAACCAAAGCAGCTGGGGTAGTAGGAGTTGAGATTGGAGGAGAGAAGGAAGGGTCCAATCTAACGGTGTACGTGGTCCGTCCGTCCCATACCGTACAGATTGTTAGGATGGGCTTGTTTACTTCACCGACCCAAACAAACCTTTAGGAAACTTTAGGCTGTGGTAGTTACTTTGGGACGGAGCTAATCCTCCCAACACGTAAAACGGAATGACTCATTAGTGCATGATTAATTAAGTATTTGTTATTTTTTCAAAAAATGGAATAATATGATTTTTTAAAACAACTTTCGTATAAAAACTTTTTGCAAAAAACACACTGTTTAGCAGTTTAAAAAGCATGCGCGCGAAAAAAGAGAGAAGTGAGTTGGGAAAGTAGAATGAAGAACACAGCCTTAGTGACATTAAAAACTTTTGGAGCCCCTGGTTTCACTTATGGTTATACTTATAAATCAAAATTTAATTTTTAAAACATAATTTTATAGTTTATTTTGTGATTTTTTAATCGTAATCTACTTTATGCTTTTGAATATATATATATATATATATATATATATATATATATACGTCCATAAAAGTTTTATCCATAAATATTATTTTTTACTAAGAAGCCCTTCGGATAAACAAATGAATAAGCAAAACTGTCGACGGGCTACACCCGGCTACTGTATTTGTAGAGTATAGGGATCGTTAGTGTCAGGGTATACACGAGATTGAGGTAAAAGAGACGGGAGACAGAGATTTTTATAAAAATTCGGGTCCCTTAACTGACAGGTAATAGCCCTACTTATGTTGACCGATGTCGATGTTGCCTTTATATATTAATATCTCATGAGTACAATATTTGGGATGAACTAATCTAGCCTTTGTCGGCTTAGTGGCATGGAGCTCTCACACGTAGTCGATGGCTAATGTAATCTTATTTCTCGAATATGAACTCAGTGAGATTGGAGGTAGCTCTAGATCCCTCATGTCGACCTCTGTGGCTCCTACATTAGGTTTGTCTAGATCTGTATTGGCTTGTATTCTGTCTTGGCGTGTCCCCTCTCCTCCTAGGGGATCTTGTATTTATACCCTCGGATGACCTCTTGTCCAAATAGAACTAAAGAGTCAAATATAGATACAATCCGAGTAGTCCTTGTTGTGCGCAAGTTGGACTCTGTTTCTCTTTCCTTATCCGGAACATCTTCCATATATGAGATATGATTCCATATAAGAGTTGGTATATGGTGGGTTCCGCCGAGCCTAACATAAAAGTATTAAGTATGTCTTATGTATAACACTGACAGTAGCTCCTAACCTCAATGAAAATGATCAGACTAGCGTTCTCGACTGTGTAGCCTGAAGATCCATCATTATCAGAATCACCTAGCCATTCTCGAATACCGAGTAGACATGAAATTCCTAACAAGTCATCTTTTCTGGCCTTGATTGAGAACGTGACCATTGTTTGAATTTGGATTGAGGTCAAAAAATATCATCTCGGCAGGTAAACCATCGCTTTGTTCAATCTTTCTTTCTCCTTATCTAGATTCTCACATCCATACAAGAAATACGACCATGCTATAGCGTTGTCATCCTGAGTTTCTTGTAGTCAGCACAAAATGCGACCACAAGACAACTCTTCAACTCTGTTTTTTCATGGGAGCGTTTCTTATATGTACTGAGACTTGAAGTCATTAATCCGATGTCCATCTAGTCAGAATAAATTTTTGACTACTATGTGCCTTGAGACCAATATATGTCTTTTGCTCTATTATCTGACTTTCCTGAAATCAGTTACTCAGAGCAAATTTTTAGATAAAAAGCACCCAAGCGAACGCTCGAGGGTAATATAATATAAATTGAAAATATTGAAAATAATTCTATGTGCCACAATAAACGAGTACTCTCACCAGAGCTGTCATCAGCTGAATGGAGTTGTGTACTCTTCCTAGCCCCCAATTGGTTTTATGAAAAATTTTCCACAAAAGCAGCATGCAACTCATAATAAACTAAGATGAAGAAGCGAATTCCTAGCCCCTGACCATAAAGTTAAGAAAACCAATTCCCAATTACATGGCTAGTTAATATGTTATATTGCGTACTCTGATATGACCAATTTTGACATGGTCATTCAACCTCAACACCTGACTAATCTAATAGTAACAGGTGTCCCCGGTCAAAGTTATGAGACCCGATGATTAGTCAGGCTTAACGTAATAGAATGATCAGAAACGACTCCAACCAGTAACGATATGAAAAAAGAGAATCAACGGACAAATATTGCACATTTTATATGTATAAAAACTTGTATAGATTAATACATAGGTATAGTAGGATCGCTACCAACAATGTTCGAGGGAGGACCCGGTGTAGTCGTAGTCAAACCACTTGTATAGATGCAAGGATTGCTACCACGCTAGTCGAGGACCAGGTGTGTAGTTGTATCTTGACAACTCATAGAGGTAGTGAGAGGATTGCTACCACATTGGTCGAGGACAAGGTGTGTAGGCGTATCTCGACCACTCGTAGAGGTGATGGAAGGATTGCTATCACACTGGTCGAGAACCAGGTGTGTAGTCATACCTCGACCACTCGCAAAGGTGGTGGGAGGACCATTACCACACCGATCGAGGACCATGTGTATAGTCGTACTTCAGCCACTTGTAGAGTACTTGTAGAGGTGGTTGGATCGATACCACGCTAGTCGAGGACGACTAGGTGTGTAGTCATACCTCGACCACTCCTAAAGATGGTGGAAAGATTACTACCACGCTAGTCGAGGACCAGGTGTGTAGTCGTACCTTGACCACTTGTAGAGGTGGTGGGATCACTACCACGCTGGTCGAGGACTAGATGTGTAGTCGTACATCGAACACTCATAAAGGTGGTGGGAGGATCGCTAGCACATTGGTTGAGGACCAGGTGTTTAGTTGTACTTCGACACTTGTAGAGGTGGTGGGATTGTTGGTATTTGATATGGTCACAGATAAATCTGTAAGCACATGGATACCGCTGTAGCACTTCACCTCAGAGTATTCCAAGGGTATCGAATCATAGGGAACGTGTGTGCATATCTAAGAATAGGATCCTATCCAAGGATAAGAACTAATGGTAAACTAAGGCTAAAGAGGATTCCTAAAGTTAATTTACTAAACTTGAGTTAAAGGTAAACCTTATCGATTGCTTCGGGCACTAGCTCTCCCCTAGTCTGCCAAGCTGAGCCCAGCCTACAGCTCTATGATGTACCCCAAACATGGAGGGATGCAAAGGACGAACATGGCGGTCAACACCTGCCGACTACTTCACTTTCCGTGGAGCACACAACAAACGAAGGTAACCGCTAACCTAGACACCACGCCTAAGTTATTAATTACTACTCTAGCCTCGCACAGGAACTTTCTTTTTTATACAAAGTCCTAGTACTAGAGCACTTAATAATTCAACTAAGCGACGAACCCGCAACGATGAGAGTATATCTCACTCAAGCAAATAAATTCAATACAATAAGGAGATCTTGAATACTTGCTTTATTAAAAGAAGCATCCGTCGAGGTACAAGCGAGATAAGAAGGTCGGCAACTCTGGCGCTTCTCCAGAACTCCAATGGAAGAATGCCGGCAAACCTGGCACTCCTCCGGAACTTCCTAGAGAGAACTCCGATATTTGAGGCACTCCTTTCGGAGCTTCCCCTCACTCTACTTAATTCCACATACTTAAGTGATGCCTAAAATATAAAAGTGAGTTGTACTTCACTTTGTTCTGCATTTTGGATGTGAATGAGCTTTTCCTTTTATAGGGTAGTTATGATGGTTGTGGAGGTTGGTTCACCGACAACCGTCATTAAGGAGCAATCCTAAACCTCCACGTGGAAGGTGAGGATGAGTGACGGCCCTGGTGGTTCGGTTGAACCATTAGTTTGGCTGACCCTTGGGTCCCATACTTCCCCACCGCCTTTCACTAGAGACTGGCAGGTGGACCCTTATGGCGGTTGAGGATGTTTTGGCCCCACTTTAGGTCGGTTTTGGCTATCATGTGGGCCCTCCTATCGTCGTGCTCGTGCATGATTGGTTAGAGATACATTTTGTTGCATGGCGGTTGTGTTTTCATCCATAATTCACCTACATACTCATATTTACCAATACTAGTGGAAATTGTTAGTAATAAACCCCTATCACTAAGTTTGATATTATATTTTGTATTCTTTTATGCAAGAGTTGATGGTGAAAGTTTATACTTAACGACCGTCAACAACACCCCCACACTTATCCCTTACTCGTCCCTAAGTAAAGCTCATGGAACTTAATAAAGCAAAGACTTCCTGTATAATGACAAACATACAAAATATTCCAAGCCATACCTATATCCGTGAACTTTTGAAGTGTCTTATCATCTTGGGTGATTGAAGAATGGAACCACCTTGATGCAAATCGTCTTTACCTTCTTGCCGAATTACCTTGGGGTTTTCTTTTTACTCATAAAAAAATAACTTTAACCTTTACTCCTCAATTGATTATCTCATATCGCTCATTATGTTTAATCCTCACCAAGGCATTGATGTTACCTTTTCTTATCCTTCGTTTCTAATAAAGCTTATATGAAACTCAAGGTAGGGAATAAGAATGACATACTTGCATCAAATATTTTGTAAAGTCAAAAAGTAGATCCAAGAAGAATACTAATCATACAACCATGAACAAGCTTGTGCACATGTGTGTGGAAATGGATATGTAAGTGGAAGGATGGGAAGAAAAGTAATGATGACTCATTTTTGTATGATCCTCTTCCCTATACTTTATTTTGAGAACATGGCTATTTTCTATATCTCCTTTTTTTTCATCATGCTCGAGAATATTTTGTATCCTTCTCTTGTGAGAATTCTGATTTTCTAACATCATTTTTTTAGCTCATGTCTCATTTGGCATGGATAGGAGGATGAAGAATCATAATCATGTGGAGTCTTTATTTGGTAGATGGATGATAGTGGATGCTGACTTCTGGTGTAGAAGTATAGCATGTGATGGTGGAAGGAATATTTTGCTAAACCTCCAGTGTAGAGGGAGAGCAATATATGGTGGATGTGCACAATATCTTGATCATGAAAGCATGAAGAGAATCTAACGAGGGTCTAAACCATTTGGTAAAACTCAAAATGATAACAAGTAGCATATGTATAAGGTTTATCATGAAGATTGACAAATAACTTTGATAGGAATAAAACATCAATGAGGAGTAGGTAAAGTTATATCATTTTCTTTTTAAAAAATTACCAAGGATTCAATAGAGGAAATCAAGGGTCATATTATCAGGCAATCTCTCATAAATCAATCACTTAGATGGCATGTGTTCCTAATGATATATGGTCACAAGCAAAAGGTAACATGCGAGGAATAAAGAGTATGCAAGACATTTGCAGGCAAGTCATATACTCTAAAAATATCCAAGCTCATTTTAAAAGTTGGGTTTAATTTTTAGATATGTTCATGATAGGATTTATCAAACTCAAACTTTAGGGAGATGAGAAGGTAAACGTGCAAACCATCGTGAAGTGAATGTGGAGACGAGCAATCCAGTGTGCCATGGATGCTAACCCTCATCTCGTGAATGTGCAAGCGTAATGGTGTAGCACAGACATGGGTGATCTTGGTATGTGAATGTATGATGCGAACACAAGATCACTCCCACACTCATTCTTGTACCTGGGGTGCTTCAAAGACACAATGACAAAATTGAAAGCAAATAGACTCATCTGGTAAAACCTCGGTGAGTCTTTTTCATCTTCATTGATAGGTGCAATTACATATGGAATGAAATAAATTAAAGGAAATAAAATAACATAGACCTAACACACCTATTGTATCCTATGATACTAGGGAAGGCTCATGGACTAGGAGCGTGGAAATGATCTTTCTCCCTATGGCCTTGTACAAGCGTCTAAGCTTGGCACAAAGACCACGGTGGAGGGAAGAAAGATCAATTTTGAGCTCAACGAGCTCGACCTGTCACTCTACCACGGTGTCTTTTAGCCTCCTGTTCTTAGCACGCAGCTAAGCAACAGTGGAAGCTAAATGAGCCATCGTCGGCTTATGCAAAGATTTCTCTCCGTCACTCTCATAGTCCCCCTCGAGATGAAAAGTGGAATTGGAGTCGGAGAGGGAGATCAAAGCTTTCCCAACCATGAAATTGAGTGGATTTTGAGGATGAATTGGCTAGGGTTTCAAGAAGAGAAGGAGAGGGGGAAGGACAAGACGAGAGGTTGACGAATGAAAAATTTTAAATTGAGATCATGATCGTGGCACATATCCTGCAACCATGAAGTTCAAAATACTAGGGGTTAGTGTCTGTTACCTTTTGCTGCATGTCATCCTGCAGAAAATCATTTATCGGTAGCTCCTGCATGTTAGTGATTTGCATACGCGACAAATGATCTGCTACGGAATTTTCTACTCCCTTTTTATCTTTAATTTCAAGATCAAAATCTTCGAGTAGTAGAACCCATCTAATTAACCAAGGTTTTGCAACTTTCTTAGTGATTAGGTATTTCAAAGCAGCATGATCAGTGTAAATAATAACCTTAGCTCCAACTAAGTAAGATCTGAATTTGTCAATTGAAAAAACAATGGCCAGGAGCTCCTTTTCAGTTGTGGCATAATTAAGCTGAGCTCCTGTCAACATTTTACTATCATATGCGATAGCACAGTGTTTCTTATCTTTGGTTTGGCCAAGAACGGCTTCTACAACATAATCACTAGCATCACACATGATTTCAAACGGTAGCGACCAATCAGGGGGGTTGAATGATTGGTGCTGAAACAACTGCTTCTTTTAATATGTTAAAAGATTTTAAACACTCATCATCAAAGTTAAAGGGATCATTCTTAGCTAGCAAGCTAGTAAGGATTCTAGTGACTAAAGAAAAATCTTTAATGAATCGACGGTAGAACCCCGCATGACCCAAAAAGTTACAGACTCCTTTAACATTGGTGGGAGGTGGAAGCTGTTGAATTACTTCAATTTTTGCTCTATCCACCTCAAGTCCCCTTTCAGAGGCTCGGTGTCCTAGGAATATACCTTCACGGACCATGAAGTGGCACTTTTCTCAATTAAGTACCAAGTCTTTCTCTTGATACTGTTGCAAGACTTTATCTAAGTTCTCTAGACAATGATCAAAGGTCTTTCTATCGACGAAAAAGTCATCGATGAAAACTTCCATGATTTCCTTGATCATGTCAGAAAAGATAGACATCATGCACTGTTGGAATGATGCAGGTATGTTGCACAACCCGAACAACATCTCTCGGTAAGCATACGTTCCATAAGGACACATGAACGTTGTAGTGCTTTGATCGTCGAGATGGATGGAAATTTGGTGATAGCTAGAATAGTAATCAAGGAAATAAAAGGATGAGTGATTCGCCAACCGCTCTAGCATTTCATCAATGAAAGGCAGCGAAAAGTGGTCCTTCCTACTAGCCTTGTTGAGGTTTCTGTATTCTACTTGTCACGCCCGGAAATTCACAAGTAATTTCCGAACTAATTTGTGCATACAATCCTCGTCCAGGAATCAGCCGAGGTACACAAATCAACAATTTAATATACCGAATCATCAAAATAATAACGATACATACTTACAAAAAAATAAAGAAAACAGCAGCGGACAAACGATCTAACGATGGCTTCAACTCCACTCCCACAGGCAGCTCAACTGGGTCTAAGCCAAACGTCTTCTCCTTCTGGATCCTTTTTCTCCAACTGAGGTTTGATGATTATGGCAAGGTGAGTACATGGACTTTAAAAATCATGGCCGGAAATATTTTTGTAATATTCTCTGTGCCTTAAAGTACTCTCCAAAATTTTTCGTGAATTTTTGGAGCTAAAGAAATAATTTTAAAGTCACAAAGTTCATTTAACTGATTAAATTAAAGGAAAAACAAATTAAAAATGTCCCCTTTTTGTTTTGGGCCGTTTTCGGCCCAAAACTTCTCTCTCTCTCCCGGGCCCCGTCCCTTCTCCCCTCTCCGGCCCAGCCACCCGAGCCGCCGCGCCTCTTCTCTCCTTCGGCCCAAGGCGGCCCAAGGCCGCGCCCCCGCCGCCTCCGCGTCCCTCCCCTTCCCGGGCCGGCCCGAGGCCGTGGCCCAAAGGCCTCCCGGAAGTCCGCCGTGCCTCCCCCGCGTCACCCGGTCGCCGACGGGTGGGGCCCGCGGCCGAGCCGTCCCCAACTCGGCCGGCCGCCGCCGCGCTCGCGCCGCCGCAAACCCCGGCGGGTTTTCCGCCGCGCCGCCAACCCTAATCGGCCCCCCTATTTATTTCCCCCCCCGAGGCCCCTCCTCGTTTCCCCGCCGCCGCCGCCCCAAAACCCTAACCCTAGCGCCGCTCCGCCGCCGCCGTTTTCCGCCGCCGTCTTCGCCGCCGGTAAGCGCCGCCGCCTTTTCCTTCTCCCCTCTCCCGGCCGCGCCGCTCGCTGCCGTGCGCGCCTCCCGCGCCGCCGTCGCCCGTGCGCTCCCGCACCGTCCCGCGCCGCCGCCGCCTCCCGCGCGCCGCCGCGCCGCCGCCTCCCGCGCCGAACCCTAGCGCCGCCGCGCGCCATGGCCGGCTCGGCCGAGCCCGAGCCCGGCCGCTCGGCCGCCCGCGCGTCTCAGCCGTCGGATCGGCCACTCGGGCCGATCCCGGCCGCCCGCTCCCGCCCCGCGTGGCCGCCACGTGGGCGCCGCGTGGCTGCCGCGTCGGCGCCACGTGTGCGCCACGTGGAGCGCAGCCGCCGCCGCCGCGGCTGACGTCAGCCCTAGCCGCTGACGTCAGCCCTAGCCTCCCGCCTCGGCCTAGAGGCCGGCTTTTTCCTTCCGGGCCGGCCCACCGCTCCCTCCGGCCCAGCGGCCGTCGGGCCGATTGGCCCATTCCCCCGCAAAAGTCTATTTTGCATCCCTCTCCCTTTTTCTCAGGCCGGCCCATCACCCCGTTCGGCCCGATTGGCCCACCTCCTCGTAAAAGTCCAATCTTGGTCCCTCGTCTCTTTGGGCCGCCGGCCTATTATCCTTTATCCACACAAAAGTCTACTTTTCGTCCCTCGGCCCTTTTAACTTTTTCCCGAGAAAATCCAGCTCATCTCC
>BDMV01000002.1:29252634-29393858 GCA_008326285.1 Oryza officinalis
TCCGTGGTTATGGGATGTAGCTCTGAACGAACACCCATGTCTTCCAGATCTCGCCGGGCGTTGAGACCATCCTTTGTACTACCAGGGTTAAGCAGTAATCCCATTAAACTCTCGCATACATTCTTCTCAATATGCATCAAATCTATGCAGTGACGAACCTCAAGATCCTTCCAGTATGGTAGTCTCCAAAATATTGATTTCTTCTTCCACATGCTTTTCTCTTTTGTCTTTCCATCTTTCCTCATTTTTCCAAACTCGTTGGTTATTCCCATCACTAAGTTGTGCACCTCTGTCCCTGTTAGCTCTGTCGGGGGGCTAGCTGTATCTCTGTGTCCATTGAAATTCTTTGTCATATTCCTATAAGGGTGATACCTTGGGAGAAATCTCCTGTGACCCATGTAGACCATCTTGCGTGAATGCTTCAACCATTTGCTCCTTGTTTCCTCCATACACTTCGAACATGCCCATCTCCCTTTGACAGTTTGGCCAGAAAGGTTGCCAAGGGCCGGATAATCGTTGATGGTACAAAACAACATCGCACGGAGGTTGAAATACTCTCGTGCATATGCATCCCATGTTCGTGTGCCCTCATTCCACAGCCTCTCAAAGTCATCGATTATCGGTTCAAGGAACACATCGATATCATTGCCAGGTTGTCTCGGTCCTTGAATTAGCATGGCAAGCATAATGTACTTTCTTTTGAAGCACAACCAGGGAGGAAGGTTATAGTTCACAAGAAGAACTGGCCATGTACTATGACGACTGCTCAAATCACCAAATGGATTAATGCCGTCCGTACACATGGCAAAACGCATGTTTCTTGGGTCATTTGAGAATTCACGGTAAATCCTATCGATTGTCCGCCACTGTACTGAATCTGCTGGGTGCCTAAGCTTACTATCGACTTTTCGTTCTTCGGCATGCCAACGCACTAGCTTAGCTTGTTCTGGATTCGCAAAAATTCTTTTCATGCGTTCCGCAATTGGGAGATACCACACCACCTTTGCGGGGCCTCCCCTCTTTGACTTACTTCCTTCACCTTCACTTATTGTTCGTTTGTATCTAGAAGCCCCACAGACAGGGCAAACATCCAAGTCAGCGTATTGCTTGTAATACAAAATGCAGTCGTTTCGACAAGCATGAATTCTTCTCACCTCCAGGCCCAACGGACATAACACTTGCTTTGCTTCATATGTCGTATGCGGTAATTTGTTCCCCTCTGGCAACAGGTCCTTTAACAGCTCAAGAAGTTCTATAAAACTCTTGTCGGACCAACCATTACTTGCCTTAAGCTTCATGAGTTCCAACACGCATGACAATTTGCTGTGCTTCGACTTACATCCATCATACAAAGGCATATGACATTCTTCCACCAACTTACTAAACTTCTCAAAATCTCTGTTGTTGTCATCTGCGTCTTCAACGTCATGCAACATTTCAGACAAACTTTGAGTGTCCAAATCTATGGTCTCTCCGCCTAACGGAGAAGGTACAAACATGCCTTCTCGAGTTGCAGCGGCGTTCACTACATCCTGATCCGGGCCTTCTTCAACTGCGACATCAGGTGCCTCTTGCTCTCCATGCTTGCTCCAACATGTATATTTTTCCATGAAACCTCTCCTTATCAAATGAGAATGCACATCTGAACTATCATGGAACATCTGTTCATTCTTACAGTCGTTACATGGACACAATATGTGCATGGCCATCCTGCTTTTTCTGTCATTGTCCGCAAATGTGACGAATTCAGTGACCCCCTCCCTATACTCTTTAGACGAACGATGAACATGGTACATCCAACTACGATTCATCTGCAATCAACGACATAGGAAAAAACTATATGATGATCAATTGGGAATGAAGGGAGAATAATGTATTTTTTACCTTTAATTTCAGCACAAATTCGCCCCCCTTACTCTCCCAACCGAATTGTGAACAGTGCACTAGTCGGGATGGAAAGTAGTTGGCAGTTAGATGGTATTTATAGAGATCCAACTCACCTCAAACGGGTTAAATAAATATAGCCCGTCAAAGATGTCGGCCAATTACCTTTGACGGGTTTTAACTCTCTGGCCGTCACAGGTGAGGTACCTGTGATACCTGTGACGGCCAGGTAGTTAGAAGCCGTCACTGGTATTTCAGTGACGGCTTACCGTTCCAAGCCGTCACAGGTGAGGTCATACCTGTGACGGGCCGCAGCCGGATGTCTCACCGATGACGGCAAACATAAGGACCCGTCAAAGGTGACGGTCATCTGTGACCAATCCGTAGGCCCGTCACTGGTATGCCGTCACAGATGTAGGGTTCTGGTGTAGTGACATACACTAATTTTGTTTGTCGCGTGTCCAGCAAATGATTATGTTCGAATACATGGTGTGAACGACCTCTTTTTCCTCTAACTTCTTCTCTCTGCAATCCTTTTCACATGTTCATTTACTAAGCAAATTAATTTGAATTGAATTTGAAAAACTATTTGATTGGACTGTATGAAGGGCTAGTTTTTTTAGGAGGGTAAGCTAATATCTTATTTCAGTTACAGAAAGCCCACTAAAGTCCTAGAGGGACAAAGATCCTCCGACTTGTGTGACCAACATCATAGGCTGTGCACGAACATCCACCGGTGATAGGCATTCTGGTAGGATGGGATGTCGTTGCCACTTGCCAAGGAGAGGGAGGAGGAGCGGTTTGTGCATGCCAGAGAGGTGGAGCGACCGTAGAAGCAGTGTGGCGACGAACAATTGCAGCTTCCACCACACGATGCACGTGCGATAGCACTGCCGACTCATTAATTGGCTGCCTCCGCTCCAACCTAAGCTGCGCCTTTAGTGATTTCATTTCGCCTTTCACTCAATTAATTTCAAATCCAGTTTGATATAACCAATAAAGCTAGAGCCTGCTTTTGATTCTGGACTTTTGCAAAATAGTTGTACTATTCAGGTTGGAGCCTTCGTTTGTGTCGTGCAACAAGAGAAGAAGACCACCTATCTACTGCCCTGTAGTACAAGCAGAACTATTAGCAAAGTCATTGGCATCCCTGCCGAATATTTTATTGTTTCCTATGGTGAGTTTACTGTAGGAACTATTAGTTCAATTCTAGCCTATTTAGCTTAATTAGGTTCTGATTAGGCCCATGCTTGTCCGGTGCCTGCGTACACGTATATAAAGCCGAGTCGGCAATGTACGGGAGGGAGAGGTTTTGTTTTACGTGAGTTCCTGGAAGGTCCAGAAACCATAAGATGGCGATCCCATCTTGTTCTATCTAGTTGCTACTACCGATTGATAGGAAAATCGTGTCTTGGCGTGATCAGGAATCCGTTTTTTGGGTACGTTGGAATTTTTCCTCGAGAAATTCTCCTCTCTGGATTGTGTTCGCCTCGAGCACGGGTTGGAGAGCAAGTGCAATTGGTTTGTTTCTGTTCTTGGTTTGATCTGTTTGATATATATTCGTATACATCAGTTGATAATTTGTTGGTTGTTCAGTTACCTCGTTACTTGCTACTTGATTAATTATATCTACCAGGAATATATTCCTATATACATTGCTAAATATTATTGATACGATGAAAGAGAAAAAAATAGGACGCTCGCTGCCAAGTGTTCATCACAGTTAATCTGTCACGTGTTTTCAGCGAGGAATTCAGGTTGTTTGTCATGTATTTAGGTTGCCCCCATTTCATTTCATTTCATTTGCTTCTTCTTACGCTATGTTCGGGAGGTGAGGTTAGAAACTCACCTCCCACGCACGTAAAATGAAGCGACGTATTTTTTTATGATTAATTAAGTATTTGTTAATTTTTTTTAAAAAATAAATTAATATGATTTTTTAAAACAACTTTCGTATAGAAATTTTTTATTAAAACATACCATTTAGTAGTTTGAAAAGCGTGCGCGTGGAAAAAGAAAAAAGTGAGTTGGGAAAGCAGTACACTGAACACAACCTTATTCACCCAGTCATTACTTACAACCTTATTCACCCAGTCATTACTTAGGAGTAATTTAGAATTAGAGTGTATTTGGGATCAAAATATTACGATGGCAGTATTAACGGGGGTTTTCTATTTGGTGCATATGTGCTAGTAAGCGAAGTAGCGTACACCTTATCTAATCTACTTTCCTTTCTCAAGTTGAAAACTTTCAAATTAGATTTAAAATTTTTAAGTTAAGATTTAAAAAGTTTCAACTTAATTTAAAACTTTTAAGTCAAGATTTGAAAACTTTTAAGTTAATATTTAAAACTTTGAAGTTAACTTTGAAAACTTTCAAGCGAAGATTTTAAACTTTTAACTCAAGATTTGAAAAGTTCAACTCAGATTTGAAAACTTTTAATTAAGATTTGAAAATTTTTAACTTGGATTAGAAAACATTCAACTCAAAATTTTAAAAAAAGTCAAGATTTGAAAACTTTGAACCCAAATTAAAAACTTTCATCTCAAAGTTCAAAACATTCAATTTAAATTTAAAAACTTTTATCTCGAAATTCAAAACATCCAACTTAAAATTTTAAAACTTTCAACTCAAATTAAATGTGAAAGATTCAATTTATAAAATACAATAAAAAGAATTTTGCAAAAAAAATTCACGCGTGCTGATGGCGAGGTCTGAAGATGGAAGTGAGCTGTTTACACGGTGCGGACCAGCGACACCGTGTAGGGGAAGCAGTTTGAGACGTTGGATGAATTTCAACGGTGGATATGGGTGCACTGCACGTAAGTCAAGAGTATCCGAGTCCGGTACGGAGTAGGTGGCCTCCGAGTCGTCGCGCCCTACCCTAGGCCTAGGGAAATCGATCTCCCCCGCGTCCGCGTCCCCTCGGCCTCGACTCCCCACCCGCCGCCTGCGCCGATCTCCATCTCTGCCGCATCCTCGCCGGCCGGTAAGCACCCCTGCTCGCGTCATCCTCTTCTAATCCCTTATCTTCTCTCCTAGATCTGGAAGCTTTTCTCTCGGCCTTAGTTCCACTAACAATAGATTTGGGGGTTCAACTGAACCCCCTCATGCCCCCGGTTAGGTCAAAGATTCTGTCTTTGGCGAATTGAGAGGTGAATTCATGGGTGAGCCGACGAGCTTCGTCGTGATTTCCTGCTCAATTTGAGGATCTTCTCGCTGTTTGACGTATTGGCCGTATGGCATATGCAGAATTCGATGTGAATTCGTTGCTTCTCCACCTTTAGAACGATAATGAGTATCTTGTGGGCTAAATTTTTTGTCGGGCTGGGACTAGCTTGTGTATTCTTGATTGTCTTCAAAGATGTTGTTTTCCTAAAGGGGTGGACAAACTGCTTTGCTTTTGTCGAGAAATTTGGTCAGTTTATTAACAGGGAGTTGGTTGAAATTACACTCAAAGTCTACCATCTTTTAGCGAGCGCAGTTTGTAAAGTCTATTATTTACTTGGTCAAGCAGATTGTGCCTATTTAGTTACTGATAATTGAGAAATCTTTTCTACATTCAGTTAAGCTTGGATTTGGATGAGATATAACAATCTTCTGGCAACAAAAGATATAGTTTTTGGCATGTTGTTTTTGTTGTAACCAGAATTTCTATATTGTGAAGATTATATGTACAACAGAAAATTTCTCTTATGCCACAAAGCTGCATGCCATACTCTTATTTGCCAAATGGTTTGTTGGCTTTGTAAAAATGCCACAAAGTTCAGTTGCATACTCGTTTATCTGCCACACTTTACCATTTCAACCCACCAAATGTGCAATTTTCCCTTCTTCTGCACCCTCTTTCTCTCTTCTATGAGTTCGTGAATGGAGCTTGGCCGCACGGGCTGGTGGACTGACCCAGGTTTGGACCAGGCTCCAGGCCAGCCCACTGCATGTTTGGCCCAAGAGAAAATTATATGGTAAAAATGCATGGCTCTCTATGGGCTTTTATACCCAGGACCCATGCCATGGCCGAGGTGGCCTGAGACCTAGGTCCGCCACTGCAGCCAGGGGCAGGGCACGTGGAACTGGCATTCAGGAGGAAAGCCGTGCGCGGAGTAGGTGGGCTGCACAGAGTCAGTTGCTGAGGGCAGGACGCATATTGTCAGGCTGCTGGCAGCCAGAGGCAGAGGTAATACTGAGGTTGAAGCTGGCTACTGGAGCTAGGGTGGCATAGCTCGTGCCGAGCTCAGGTGCACGGAGATGGCATGTGCGTCGGACGTGCAGGAGTGGGCTGGCTGCCAGGTCTGGCACAAACTTTGGCCGGACAGAGATAGGTCTTTCCTTGCTGGACGCAGAGAAGAAGGGTGGGGATAGGACGAAAATGGAGAAGGGGAAGAAGGTGGGCATTAATTTGGAATTTCACACTGTATTGTGGTAAAAGAATGAATTGGTACTCAAATTTGTGGCATTTTAGTAAAGGCTTCAAACTATTGGTCAAAATGAGAGTTTGGCATCCAACTTTGTGTCATAAGAGCATTATTCTCTTTGTATAATGGAATACCGTTAAATTGTCTCAGGTGCAATTGTTATTAAGCAGATCCCAAGAGCCGTGTACCACATCCTTGAAATTGTGTATTGTCTGCTTCTAACCAGAAAGGCAATACATGTGAAAACTTTCAATGGTTAATGTGTAGTTGCACATCGATATATGGGAAAAACATGCAGTGGAAATTAAACTTGGGAACTATTGCATAAATTTCTAAAATATCTCACATACAGGAAGGTGATATTAGACAACCATACAAACTTTCAGGACATATGAAATTGATAAATAGTGAGGAAAAAAACAGTATTCTTTATTTGTGTTTTTTTCTTTGCTATTTGTAAAGTTAATATCTCACAAACAAAGTTGAGTTTTATCATGAATTTGGTATGTCCATCTAATTTCATCTAGCTATCATTGAGTTTTTTTTTTCAAATAAAACTCTTTTCGAGAACTTCTATGCTGTGGTTTACATGTTTCCTACCTAGTTAAACATTTCACCATGTATTTACATTCGATATCTCGGAAAATCTCACATCGTACGCCTATATCCACATTGTCTCAGGTATAGTTGTCGATAGATCCCATCCATACAATGCTCCACATTGCATGGCAACATATCAGAATGCCTCACCGGAGGTACATTTGTGGCTTCCTTTAACAATCATGTTTGCACGTCAGAGAACACAAACAGCAACTTAATTGGCACATAAGAGGGCACAAACAACAATGAACTGAAATGAACAGACAAATCAGTAATTGCAAGATGTTTGCATAGAAATCTTGAAATGCAACTGAGAAGTGAATATGGTTATAAATTGGACCATGCAAGTAGGCTTTAGAATTTCTGGGCTCTGCTCAGTGCTATTTTCCTTTTATTAGTGCCTTGAGGCAGATCAATTCCCTCATCTGCATTTTTGGTAAGGTTCTGGTATTTAGACTTTGGAGTAGCTGCTTGCAGTCCATCAGGCCAGTTGACAGGACTGCAGGACAGGATTGATGGGCCCATGAGTGGAAAGGGAAAACTTTATGTCATCAACACACATTGATTTCCTCCGGAGTATAGATGCTTCAATGCCGGATATTGTCTTCCTTTAGGAGTACATGTTCAAAAGATTCAATCTCGTGGAATTCACATGTCTGTACAGGTTCTGAACAAAAGAGTTTTAAATGGAAGACTTATTGTTTGTAAGGAAATGTGATGAATATAACTGCATGCAGCATTTTGGGAAATAAAACAGTATCTGCGACTCTTGATCTAATTATGGGTAAAATTGAAAGAGGTCATCTTATGGATTTCTTTTAAAGGAAATTCAACGGATAATTAGCATTTTAATGATGATGACATGGCTTAATATGATGGCTCATGTTATGCTAAAAAATAAAGGGGAGATATTTTCTGGGATGGCATACATTAGTATCTTGTTATACCATGTTTGTTAATTTGATTAAAAAATATCATCTTCATCAATATAATTTATTTTCTTTTGTGGCTATGAGAAACTTTTTTTAACATTTCTGTTAATTTTGTTTTCTGCCATTTGAGGGAAAGGGAGGTAAAAATGTTCACAATAGCATGGTGAATGCAGCTGTAGCAAGCTATCAAAGGAATAGATCATGTAAAATATGCGCAATTTAGTTATAATTTGTACATATTGGCTTAAATTTACATTCATAATGTCCGTTGTTCAGTATGTGGATTCATATTGTAGATATTTTATTATATACATAAATTTCATGGTTCTGCAGGCTGTTCAGCACAAGCAATTCGGAAGTTCTGTCTGAAACTACCACTGAAGATTTTGGAGGGTCCTTAAGCAGGGTTTTTCAAACATACTGATGGATGGGGAATCCCAGACCATTAGTAAATTATCATGTGAGCACATGTACTCTTGGTACTTCACCAGGGAAGAACTGGAGAAGTTTTCCCCATCTAGGAAAGATGGTATTACTGAGATAATAGAGTCAGAAATTCGGCAGTTGTACTGTTCATTCATTCGGGATGTTGGCATTAGACTGAAACTGTATGTATCAATTTCCTTGTCAAGTGTATCTTTTAATGTCAGTATAGCTCACTTTTCAAACTTATATGTTGGTTTTACGGCTACCTTGTGTGACCTTAGTTAGCACACAATAAATTTCTTTTATTCTGGAAGTTTGCTAAGCTTGTTACCTATTTTAACATTATTCTTTCAGACCACAGATGACTATAGCGACAGCAATAATGTTGTGTCATCGCTTCTATCTACACCAGTCCCTTGCGAAAAATGGTTGGCAGGTGAGGAGCTTTTTTTTTTTAATTTATCTTTTTTGTTGTGGTGGGTTGGTGTCTTTTAGAAAAAGCAACTTTCTGAAAGAATATTTTAGAAAAGCAATTGGATACAGTCTTCTCTTTAAAAATTATATACTGGCAAAGGTTCTCAAGGAACATATGTAACCCTTGCATATTTTTTACTTATCAGTTCATATACTCTTTGCAACTTGTGCTTAACTTTCCAATCTATTATCGGTTGTACAATAAATATGAAGCTGCATAGTAACACTAACATTTAATTTTGTATTGCTTATTAATGCATGGTGATGTTACAGTGCCATTAGGTGATTTAGAAATTCAATTCCAAACGGATCTACTTGTACCAATCAGTAATCCTATATTATAATTGCCTACTTTTTACTATGCTGTAAAGTTTTGATATAGTCTGATTTATGGTTGATTTGCTTGGGATGTTTGGAAGATACAATAGTATTGAGATGTATTGTACAATACAATAGAACATCCTTTTTGAGGACAAGTCTGTTCAGCACTCTCCTGTTGAAGTTACACTATTGCCATTAGCCAACAGGAATGCAGCTTATTAGAAGCTAAAATACTATGTGACCATCTAATAAGTATAAATCCTCCAGTAAGTTTTATAGATTTGATTCGCCTCACCACATTCACGGTCTTTCTGTTATGCGGATATTTAATTGAGAAACACATTCTTGTCTCAGCAATTAATCTGGAGTTGTCCTCGTTCTCTGCACTTACAGAGGTTACTTGCTGATATGTTTCTTCATTGCTCAAAAAAGAAAAAAGCTGTGCATGTGATGCAACCTGTCTATAACTAAATACTATTACAAGTAATTAGTGTTTATTTTATTTGCATATTGTCATTCCGGAGCCAATAGCTTTACTTGTTTCTTTATTGCAGACAATTGCAACGGTGTGCATATTTCTGGCTTCAAAAGTTGAAGATACACCTTGTCCTCTGGACCAAGTAATTAGAGTGGCCTATGGAACAATGTACAGGAGGGACCCAGCGACAGCTCGAAGAATCCACCAGAAGGTATAGTTGGATCATTACTTGAATTTTCAATATATATGTACCATCCAGTTAATGGTTGACAAGTAGTATCTATCAACAGGATGTATTTGAGAAGCAGAAAGCACTAATTTTGACCGGGGAGAGATTAGTTCTTACAACTGTTCGGTTTGATTTCAACATCCAACATCCTTACAGACCACTACTAGATGCTATGGAAAAACTTGGGATCACTCAGAAGGAAGTGAAACAAGTAGCTTGGAACTTTGTAAATGATTGGTACGAGATGTGCCATATCACTTTGTGACATTATTGTTTTGATGCTTCATTCATTCAACTGACCAATCTGGATGTATTCATTCTGTTGCTCGCATTCAGGCTTAAAACAACACTGTGCCTACAGTATAAGCCCCAATACATAGCTGCTGGCTCGCTCTACCTGGCTGCTAAGTTTCAGAACGTCAAGCTTCCTGTGCATGGAGGGCATGTTTGGTGGCACCAATTTGATGTTGCCCCAAAACCTTTGGAAGGTATGTAGACTACTAAGCTGAAACATAATAGTACCTTGTGCATTCTTGGTATTTACAGTAAGAGACTAAGAGTTACACTGCTACAGCTGTCCTTCAGCAAATGAGGGAGATGGTTCACATGAAAGCAAAGCTGTTTGCTCATCCCAGTCCGGCTAAGCAAAAGGAAGTTCGTTTTGAAGGAATGCTGCTCATATCAAATAGCCCAGATTCTGTGTTGACTCAATCTAGCTTGTCAGTAAGCAGCTCAAGTCCTGAAATTGGAGACCCCAATGACCACCTGCAGGTGGATTCAAGTCAAGACGTAGTGCATAATGAGGATGGCAGCAAGTCATATCCTGAAAGGAATTTATCGAATCTTATTGCTGATATGAATAATCCCAGTAAAACACACAATAAAGAAAGCTTGGGTCAGGCCTTAAAAATTAAACATGGTGGAGTGATCTCATGTAATCAGCAGATACCATCAGATGCAATTGCAAAGATTGATAGCAGCACTGCTAAATGCTTGGAACAGAATGTTAGCATTTGTTGCAGCTCCAGTAACACATTCAATGGCAAAATCTTGAACCCGGTCTCAGTAAGTCGGCAAAGTGGTGATAAAGCAAACTTATGCTCAGAGGGAGGATCATCACTTACAGATGTGGACAGCAAAAGCACTCAGTCTGTGGAACCACCCACTACAATTTGTAACCATTCCAGTGACAGTCTTAATGTGGATAGCTTGTGCTCTGATCAGAGACTGGCTAATTCCACTGCAGGTACCATGGAGAAGGCATCATCTGTATTGCCTGTCCAGATAAAGGTTGATCATTTGTGTGTGGAGCGTAAAAAGGTAGATGTGGCACGGATAAAGGATTTGTTGATGAAGAGGAAGAGACGAAGAGAAAGACAAGAGCAGTGCATTCCTTCAGTTGACCTAAGTGAAGAAGCCTGGATTGAGAAAGAACTCGAGTCTGGTATTGTTATTAAAAAAGATGACCATGTTGTCGCCTCAGATGATTTAAGTGATGAGGGCTGGATTGAGAGAGAACTGGAATCTGGAATTGT
Source organism: Oryza officinalis (assembly GCA_008326285.1). Classification (NCBI taxonomy): domain Eukaryota; kingdom Viridiplantae; phylum Streptophyta; class Magnoliopsida; order Poales; family Poaceae; genus Oryza; species Oryza officinalis. The sequence continues at coordinate 29,263,929 of BDMV01000002.1, forward strand.
TATTGGACAAACAAATGACAAGCCTGTTGCTTTAGATGGTTTGAATGAAGATGATTGGATTGAGAGAGAGCTTGAGTCTGGGATTATAGTTGAACCAGGACCAGCTGGTAAGAAGCTAAAGTCAAACTTCTTTCAGAGTGTCATGAGATAATGAATAGCAGGTGGGAAATAAATGGCAAATCAATGCAAAATCAAGTCACAGAGAATATGAGATATCCATACAGATAGGAGCATCATTGTTTACTCCTGTTCTTTATTTGATTGAATTAACTATACACCTCAAGTACTTGAAATGCTAGGGGTGTGCATAGTAAAGATTTTTGTTCTTTGTGTAACTAGTAACAGTGGGAATTCACAATTTCAATCTTCAGGTTGTAGGTGCAACTGTACAATAATCAAGTGTAACTGTACAAATTCCGTCATTGTTAGCAGCTAATCCTTCATTGTAACTGTACCTGTCATCAAAATGAAAATAATGGTCTGGTGTACCGGGCCTGTTTGTAAACTCAAGGTAAACGTATCCTAGAACTTTGTTGGAGTAAGAAGTTGACCACATTAACGAATCAATCAGAAAGCTACAGTTTTGTTGTTTCCATTATTAAACTGTGGGGTGCGTAAGCCTGATGGCCGTGCTATGTTCAGCCCATGGAATAGCATTCCTTCTTGTGCCCGTTGTCCATTAGATGCTGTGGCGCGCCTAGGGTGCTATACCTTTTGTTTGATTTATCTTTTTATATCTTTTGTCTGATCATATGTTTATACCTTTGTATCCTATGTAGTAATCATAAATACATGTCATCATAAATACATGTTTATGTGGTATGCAGAATGCAGGACGTTCAACGCACTTCATATATATCATGTGAAACAGTTGGTAAAGGGCTAGGTATCCACGAGATACATTCCAATTTTACGAGGGCATCATCTTTTCAATGAGTCACTAAATTTTTCACGTCACTTTGTTGGATCTCTAGTGTTGCTCAACATTTTTTTTTTGAGGGGAGGCTTATAGCCACTTTATTCAAAAGAATTCGACTGCTTACAAATCCTTCGCTAAAAAAGACTAAGGAATATCGGTGGGATGTATAACGACCTCTGAGCGTCTCGGAATGATGCCCGCCATGTGGAAGTTCAAGAGAGACCTGCTAGTGTGCTGGAGAGGATTGTCTTTCAGCTGGAGGAATGGGCAAACTTGAATGCAAAATTTTGTCGTACTGTTCACAGTCCGACGTATAGCTGAGAAAAGCCTCCATGTGGCTGGTTGCAGGTGAATTGAGATGTAGCTTTTAGGGCACCCGAACAAAAAGGAGCGATAAGAGTGGTTTTGAGAGATGAAAGGGGAGAGGATTCAGGGGTGCTATAGGTCACTTCTACCGTTCAGTTGGTGTCTCTATGCGAAAATTCTAGCATGTAAGAGAGCCCTTGACTTGGCTGTAGAATTGAGAGCTGAAAGATTGATCCTAGAATCATCTTGCCTAGAAACTGTCAGAATGTTGACCAATCAAGAGTTTAATCGATAAGCTTTATGGGACAATGGTTCAAGAGGTAAAATGACGTTTAAGTTCTTTTCAAGAAATAAAGGTGAAGTGGACTTGTAGATCTGCTAATATGGTGTCACACACACTAGCAAAGGTTTGTTTTTCTAGGGAGATAGTATTCTTTTCTCATTAAGACTAAGATTTTACCTCGGTTTCGTTAGCACTTTTTTCAAACTACTAAATGGTATGTTTCGTGTGAAAACTTTTTATCTAAAAGTTACTCTAAAATATCAAATATATCCATATTTCAAGTTTGTAATAATTAAAACTCAACTAATCATACGCTAATAATTTTCTTATTTTACATGCTCACTTTTAATCTTTATCCACAGCAAGTTGGAACGGGACCTGAGTGTTTTACGACCTGGCTATCGGATGCTCAACATTTGTCAGGATGTTGTATGCTGCTAGACCATCAATCCTACAGCGAAGAACATGCCATGATTGTCTAGGCCCCTTTACACCTGAAACACTGGCAGTCAGGAAATCATCTACTGGCACATTGCACCACTGCCCAGGAGCTTACTTACCTGACTCCATTTTGGTAAGGCATGAGAAATTATGTAGAACTTATTGTTGAGAAAGAAGGACTCACCAAAATTTTAGGGTTATGATAGCGATTATCGAATACCAAGATCTTCAAAAAGCCTATACTGAGGTGTATCATAATGTCCATCACAAAAAACTAGGCCACCAATGAAAGCAATAATATTCTGCTTGTTTCCTAAGCCTGTGTATCACACATTAATCATCAAAATGGGGAATAAAGACCAACATATTAATGCTACAGAAGTCAAACGACCTACAAGCTACAAAATCAAGGTTATAAAAAATGCAGAATAAAAAACAACATACTAAGATGTAGCGTAGAATTGTAAATATTCACTAGATAATAAATAGTGATAAACATTGTCATTCTTCTGCTTCTGTTTAAACAACTTGTTGCATTATGTTATATCCAAATGACATTTGCAACTTGGTTAGATAATAATTGTTAGTGGGTGATGATTTGGCACATTTGCATGAAACCCTGCGTATTGCTGCGGGAGTATAAATAATATGTGAAATAGCGAGACGATATAATTTTATAATATTTTATATAATTTTTATGTTTGACCAACTATTGAAAAAAGCTACAAACAATCAAGATGATATGATCTATGACAATTTAAATTATATATAGACTGATCATTCAAAAGTAAAACTAAACTAAGGTAATGTGTCTCGAAGAAAAAAATGAGATAATATGGATTAATCATTCAAAGAATAAACAGAAGAAAAAAATGAGATAATATGGATTAATCATTCAAAGAATAAACTAAGACTTCATAGGAGAAGAAAAGAAAAAATATAATTTGAACCGTTGATCAATCATCTAAGGGCTAAAAAGTGAATTGAGAAGATGTGACTTAATAAGAGAAGAGAAAAATAAAATTAACTATATTTAGTGACGATAAACTATATTACCCCCAACGCACACCAACCCACCTGTTAAGAGTATTAAGTGTAATAGTATGTAGGAGTTGTTTGGTCATTTCACCTTCCTTTATCTCTACATATTAGCCCTAAAAGTCTCAATACACAATAGTAAAATCCTTACTTTTATCTTCAAAATTGACATGGTGTCAGAGCCAAAATCCAAACTCTAGCCACCAAATCCCTGACAATAGAAAAAGGATATTGTTTTAGCTGCTCTTATTTCTATTTTACTGCTCAACTAGCATTGCAGCCTATGCAGGCGAGCTGGCGGCGAGCCATCGTCGTCATCCTACATTGTCAGCGAAGAGCAACGGCAAGCTAGCAAGCCAGCAAGCCATCAGCAAACAAAGAGCAGCAGCACCAGTCTGCTGTTGGTCGCCTCCCGCCGCCGGTCCTGCCGCCCGTCCACGGCTTCCGTCGCAGCCGTACCAGTCGCCGCTTGTCGAGGATCTCGCCGCCGGTCACGGTCGTCGTCTGCTGCCATATGTCGCATCAAGTCGTCATGCCGTGCCTGCCTGTAATATCCTGAAATTCCCGATAGTAAAAATCAATAAAATTTCAAGTTTTTTAAAACTTTTGTATCTTGCTGGATGTTATGAACGTTGTTGCTTGCTAGACCGTAAATTGTCACGGTGAAAATTAAAGTAAAGACCTATATTGGAGTGATAAATATTATTTACAAGAATACATTCTTTATCATTAACTCCCTAAATATCACAAGAAAGCAAAATCAAATAAAGTACAGGTTAAATATGACGACGGAAAAACCGGGACAATTATAGTAGTAGATTCGTTATCCGCAAATCATTAAAGATAATTTAATTTAAATGCAAAAATAAACAAATATCAGAAATTGTGAGTTCATTACTTACAAAAGTCATTCATTTACATAGAAATTCTGTTAATTACATCTCTGTAGAAAAAACGTCTGATTAGGAATTTCAACATAAGAAAAAAAAATGGCATGACCGCTATAAAACCTGTTACAAAATAGATGCACAACGGATACACGAATTTTACGTGAAAAAACCCTTACGGGAAAAAACCACGGGCGCCGACTGGCAATGATCACTATTGAGGAATTGATTACAAACGTAGGAGAATAGCAATGAGAACTTCTCTCTTCCCGCACGGCTTACAAGAGTATATATAGGAGATAAAAGAAAAGACTCCTGATAGGAAACAACTAGGAATCCTACTAGGAAACTAATCCGAATATATTGTATGCCTAAATTCGGATCACACATTTAACAATCTCTACCTTGAGACGAATTTTCTCTTGTAGCATAAAAAACATCAATCACCAAGAAATACCTCACGTAGATAAAATCGCCGCGCGCCAAATAGTCTCTAGGACTATACTGTAACACCAACCAAGCTTGAGTAAAGCTCAAACTTAGTAGCAGGAACTGACTTTGTCATCATATCAGCTGGGTTATCATGAGTACTTATCTTGCATACCTTGACATCACCTTCAGCAATCACATCTCGAATAAAGTGATATCTCACATCAATGTGCTTCGTTCTCTCATGGAACATCTGATCCTTTGTAAGGCATATTGCACTTTGACTATCACAAAATATATTAATGCAAGACGTAACTCCACAAAGCTCAGTGTACAAACCTCTAAGCCAAATAGCTTCTTTACAAGCTTCAGAAATAGCCATATACTCTGCTTTCGTAGTAGATAAGGCAACAGTTGCTTGTAAACTTGCCTTTCAACTAACAGCACAGCTTCCAATAGTGAAAACATAACCTGTGAGTGATCTTCTCCTATCCAAATCTCCAGCAAAATCTGAATCCACATAACCAACAAGTCCATCTCTAGATCTCCCAAACCGCAAACAAGCACTAGAAGTACCACGAAGGTATCTGAAAATCCATTGAACTGCTTTCCAATGCTCTTTGCCAGGATTAGCCATGTATCTACTGACAACACTCAAAGCATGTGATAAGTCAGAACGAGAACATACCATGGCATATATAAGTGAACCAACTGCACTTGAATATGGAACTCTAGACATGTACTCAACATCATAATCTGACTGTGGACATAAATGTGAAGATAATCTGAAATGTGCAGCTAAAAGAGTACTCACTGGTTTTGCATCATGCATATTGAAACGACGAAGAACCTTTTCAATATAGCCTTTCTGACTAAGATATAACTCGCCAGATTGTCTCTCTCTAGTAATTTCCATACCGAGAATTTTCTTCGCTGCGCCCAAATCCTTCATCTCAAACTCACTACTCAATTGTGCCTTCAACTTTGCTATCTCTGATTTGTCTTTTGCAACAATTAACATATCATCGACATAAAGAAGCAAATATATAGCTGAACTATCAACAACTTTGAAATAAACACAGCTATCAAAATTGGATCTTCTAAACTTCTGAGAAAGCATGAAAGAGTCAAATCTCTTATACCACTGTCTAGGTGACTGTTTCAACCCATAAAGAGATTTCTTCAACCTACAGACTAGGTTTTCTTTTTCAGGAACAACGAAACCTTCAGGTTGCTCCATATAAATGTCCTCTTCTAACTCTCCATGTAAAAATGCAGTTTTAACATCCATTTGCTCTAGTTCATAATCATGCATTGCAACAATACCAAGTAAAGTGTGAATTGAACTATGCTTCACAACAGGGGAAAAAACATCATTGAAATCAATACCTGGAATCTGGCTATAACCTTTAGCAACTAACCTTGCTTTGTACCTTGCCTCATCAATTGGAGATATACCTTCCTTTCTTTTGAAGATCCACTTGCAACGGATATGTTTCTTTTCATTTGGCAATTTCACCAATTCCCAAGTACGATTCTTTTCAAGTGACTCAATCTCATCATGCATAGTAGTTATCCATCTATTGCAATCATCAGAAACAATAGCCTCAGAATATGACGAAGGTTCTGCATTACCTTCAATTTCCTCTGCCACACTCAAAGCATAAGCAACTATGTTCGCTTCTTCAATATATCTTTGAGGGGGTTTAATAATTTTTTTGGGCTTATCTTTCGCAATAGAATGTTTTGGCGACTGCTCAATAGTAGAAGAATCTGAATTTTCAATAACAGGTGCATCTTGGTTAATAGCAACATCTTCTTTTTCTGGTACATGTCCTGAACTGATCAAGTGCTCCACTTGCACACTTGCTTTCTGCTGACTCTCAACAGGAACATTAGTAGAAGATTTGTCATGTAACATAACTGATTCATGGAAGGCAACATTTCTACTAATCACAATCTTTTTAGTTTCAGGACACCATAACTTATAGCCTTTCACACCAGACGGATAACCAAGAAAAATGCACTTAATAGCTCTAGGCTCCAATTTACCATTATCAACATGAGCATAAGCAGTACAACCAAATACTCTTAAGTCTGAATAATTTGCTGGGGAACCAGACCATACCTCAATTGGAGTCTTCTTATCAATTGCATAACTGGGTGACCTATTAATAAGATAACAAGCAGTGGAAACGGCTTTCGCCCAAAACTGTTTAGGCAAACCTGCATTAGACAACATACAACGGGCTTTTGATATAATTGTCCTGTTCATACGCTCAACTACGCCGTTTTGTTGAGGTGTATGAGGAATGGTGTAGTGATGCATAATGCCTTCAGACTTGCAATATGATTTAAATATCTTAGAACAGAACTCCATCCCATTGTCAGTACGAAGTATTTTCACCTTCCTTTCAGTTTGTCTTTCAACCATAGTTTTCCACTCTTTAAATGCACCAAAAGCTTGATATTTGTGCTTCAAGAAATAAGGCCAAACTTTTCGCGAATAATCATCAATGATAGTCATCATATAACGAGCACCTCCAAAGGATGTCTTACGAGCAGGCCCCCATAAATCAGAATGCACATAATCAAGAATACCTTCTGTAGTATGTGTAGATGTGTTGAACTTCACCCTTTTATGCTTGCCAAAGATGCAATGCTCACAAAATTTGAGTTTCCCGATGCCTTGTCCATCTAGCAATCCTCGCTTGCTCAATTCTGCCAAACCAATTTCACTCATATGCCCAAGACGCATATGCCAAAGATTAGTAGCATCGGAATTAGATAATGAATCTGAAACTGCAGCAACATTACCTAATATAGTTGTATCTCGCAGATGGTACAGGTCGGCAGTTTTAATATCAGCTTTCATCACAACAAGAGAGCCCTTGGTTACCTTTAAAATTCCATCTCCACCGAAATATTTGTACCCTTTGCGATCAAGAGTACTTAAAGAGATGAGACTTCTCTTCAAATTTGGAATATGCCGCACATCTGATAATGTTCTGATACAACCATCAAACATCTTGATGTGAATTGTTCCAATACCTGCAACCTTGCATGGCGTATTATCACCCATCAAAACAGTACCACCTTTCACAGACTCATAGGTGGCAAACCAATCCCTGTTTGGGCACATGTGATAGGTGCATGCAGTATCAAGAATCCACTGGTCACTAGTTTGTGCACAACCAGCATAAGCAACAAGTAATTCTGCACCAGACTTATCATCAGTAACAACTGCGGCTTTACCTTCCTCTTCTTTATTACCTTTCGGTCTATAACTTCCGGTTCTCTTGTCTTTATTCTGTAGCTTCCAACACTCAGAGATATCATGTCCATCTCTCTTGCAGTATTTGCATGACTTATATCTGCCTTTGGACTTTGATCTTCCATGGTAGCTACTTGAACTTTTATTTCTTGATTGATTCTTTGTGTTCTTCTCCTGTTGCCTGCCCCGAACTGCCAAGCCTTCTGCTTGTGAACTTGAACTTTCAGAAGGTACCATCTTCTTCATCTTTTCTTTGGCATGCAAAGCTTCATAAACTTCTTTCAAGGTTAAGGTATCACGACTATAAAGAATAGTATCTCTGAAATTTGCATATGAGCTAGGCAACGAACACAATAGAATAAGGCCTAAATCCTCCTCATCATACTTTATCTCCATAGACTCAAGGTCAGCAACAATTTCCTTAAAAGTGGAGAGATGATCCATCACAGATTCATCATCTTGCAACTTGTGCAAAAATAACTTTTGCTTCAGGTGCATCTTACTGGTCAGATCCTTTGTCATGCAAATCTGTTCCAGCTTCAACCACAGCTCAGCGGCTGTCTTCTGCTTAAGCACCTCCTGCAAAATATTGTTAGATAGATGAAGATGAATATATGCCATAGCCTTACGATCTCTTTTCTTGTCATCGTTGGACCAATCCTGAGTCCTCTTGTCAAATCCCGATAGCGCATCATCGAGGTCTTGTTGTGCAAGAACTGCTCGCATCTTCACTTGCCATAGTGAGAATCTTGTGTCTCGGTCCAGGAGCGGTAGATCATACTTTAAACTCGCCATGGGAATTAATCCTGAATTTGCTGGTAAAAATTAGGGTAAACCTAGCAAAAAAACACGAACCTCTGGGTACACTTCTCGTGTGCACGTAGCAATGATCTTAAATATTCCTGGTACACAAGCTTAGTGTGCGTGTAGCAATTCAACGTGAGTTTGGAACTTCACGTGAACAGGCAGGCTGTTACTGCCCTAACTTTCTCTCCTCGGGACACGTGCGCTTGTGGTAGTCGTACTCGTAGTAGATCGATTCCTGCTGCTGCTTCTTGATGCCCTGCTGCTGATCGGCTGCTGCACATATTTATCGTGCGGACGTGGAGGGGCGGCAACGACTTCGCGTCGGATTGAAGCCGGTGACAACAGAATCGATCTCGCCGAATATATCAGTCGATGTAACGGACACGCCGTCTGTCGGATTGCAGAACGACGAACGGCGACGTGGTGTTGATCGGATCTCCAATGCTCTGATACCACTTGTTACAAAATAGATGCACAACGGAGACACGAATTTTACGTGGAAAAACCTTTGCGGGAAAAAACCACGGGCGCCGACTGGCAATGATCACTATTGAGGAATTGATTACAAACGTAGGGGAATAACAATGAGAACTTCTCTCTTCCCGTACGGCTTACAAGAGTATATATAGGAGATAAAAGAAAAGACTCCTAATAGGAAACAACTAGGAATCCTACTAGGAAACTAATCCGAATATATTGTATGCCTAAATTTGGATCACACATTTAACAAAACCAAAATGGAAAATCTATCCTAAAGCTCCTGATGCCTGCAGCCGTAGAATTGTTCGCAGACTTTTATCCATATTTTTATTTTATTTTGGACACCCGAGTGTATTAGATGCCCATTAATTTCTTGGTTTTTGATATCACTGTGTGTACGGAGGCAGATTTGTATTTGGCTTTCTTTTTAACATTATGATACTAATTTTTTTATATATAGAGCACTGATTAATTTTCTTGAGCACTCGCAGGCATAGCTGAGCAAGTATTTATTTTCCGCGTCGGTACTATTGACGCGGTATGGGATATTGTCGACGGATTATACGCCGACCACGGTATTTGTAGAGTATGGAGATTGTTGGAACCAGGGTATACTCAAGATTGAAGTAAAAGAGATGGGAGAGAGGAATTTTTATATAGGTTCGGATCCCTTAACTGACAGGTAATAACCCTACTCCTGTTAGCCGAAGTCTGTATTGCCTTTATATATTAGTATCACATGAGTACAATATTTGAGATAATCTAATCTAGTCGATGTCGCTTTGGCGGCATGGAGCTCGAACACGTAGTCGACAGCTAACGCAGTCTTCTTCCTCAAATATGAACTCGACGAGATTGGAAATAACTCTAGATCCCTCATTTTGGCCTTTATGGCTCTAGATTGGGTCTGTCTAGATCTATGTTGGCCTGTATTTTGATTTGACATGTGTTGGCCTCAGTTGGCGTCCTCCCCTTCTCCTCCTAGGAGGTCTTGTATTTATACCCTCGGATGTCACCTTGTCCAAGTAGAATTAGGAAGACAATCAGTGCCGGCCCTGAGTTTTTGGAGGCCCGGGGCGAAACACAAATCTGGGGCCCTCTATGCATACATGTAGATGATAGTATTAACTGTAAATACATATATTTATAGATTTATAAATACTTAGCAGTGCATGCAAAAGCAATATCCATATACAACAATTCATAAATGTACAAATACCTTAAAAATTCCTTCTAACATTCCTCGATGCAAATTCCTTGATGATGGTATTAATATCGATCTCATCCAAAAATCGCTTCTCAATGCATAATGTTGCCAAACCATTTAACCTCTCCTGAGACATTGTAGATCTGAGATAGTTCTTCAACAACTTTAGTTTTGAGAAGCTTCTTTCAGCTGATGCCACAGTCATAGGCATAGTAAACAAGATCCGATAAGCAATGGAAGCATTAGGATAACAATCAGCTTTTGTAACAAACTCAAAAATCTCCATAGCTGTCATTGGTTCATCTGGCAAAGTAAATTATAGAACACTCAGCTCAGAAATTAGATCATTTAAATCAAAGTCAGATGAACCCCCTTGAGAGAAAACGACTGCCAGTGTTGTGCAACACACTTTTAGCTCAAGACCATCTAATGCTTTCAAGCTGGTTGAACTCAATAAAAATCCAAATAATTCTTTGAATGATTCTAATTGTTCAAATCTAGTCTTCAGTGAACGGATTGCCATATCAATTATAACCTTAAAGTAACTAATTCTAAATTGCTTCTCACCTTCCAAGATTGCTTCCTCATTATTATTTTCATCAAAATGCTTCTTTCTAAGAGAATGGCGCTTTACTGGGAATGATGGCGCAACTCCCATTTCAGATGCAATTTCCATTGCATTAACCTTACTAGAAGCAAACCCATCATTTCTATAGGCTTCAAAGTAATCCATTATGCCTTTTATCTGCTGCATGGTAGACTCAATGCACATAGATGGTGACTGCAATTTCTTGCTTACTTTATTGACAGCAAATAAAACATCATGCCAAATATAAATTCAAAGCTGCCAAGTACTTTATATAAATTCTTTGCATCACTCCTGTCCTTTGCTTCTGCATCTTTATCTTTACTCAATGCAAGTAAAGCTGCCCTTAGCTGAGGAGCTTGATATCTAATTGCTGCAACACTTTTAATACGACTCTCCCAACGTGTGTTGCACAAAGATTTCACAATTAAACCATCAACATGATCAAGCAAAGACTTCCATCTTTTAGTAGAACTAGCAAATAAGACATATATCCGTTGCACAATCCCAAAAGAGGTATCAGCTTTGCTACAAGTCTTAGCCATATCACAAAGAGTAAGATTAAGACTATGGCAAGCACATGGCATATACAAAGCTCTTGGATTTATATCACGCAAGCGCCTTTGAACCCCTTTGTATTTTCCTTTCATATTAGAACCATTATCATAACCTTGTCCCCTAATGTCGTCAATATTAAGACCAAAGGACTTAATGGAATCAACCAAAACATTGAAGAGCCCCAAACCAGATGTGTCATCTACCTTCAGGAAACCAAGAAAGTACTCTTCTATTTTAATTTTACCTTCACTCATGTTAACACATCGAACCAACAAAGTCATTTGTTCTTGATGACTAACATCTGGGGTGCAATCAAGAATAACTGAGAAATATTTGGCCTCTTTAATAATCTTGATGATAGAATTTGTAATGTCAGAAGCCATAAGAGAAATCAACTCATTCTGAATTTTATGGCTGAGATAGTGATAATGAATGTCATTATTTTGAAAACGTCTAAGATGGTCTTGCATTACCAAATCAAATTCTGCAACCATCTCAGCACATGCTAAGAAATTACCATTTTGGTCATTATAAAGCTGCTCGTTAGATCCTCTGAAAGCCAAATTATGCCTACCAAGGAACTTTACAATGGCAACTATTCTCATCAATACTTGCCTTATGCGCTCTTTCTCCTTGGAGATTTGCTGCTGTAACTCTTTATCAATTTTCTCTTGTTTGCCCAATCTAGTTCTCAATTCATTCCATGAGTTCATACTGGTAATATGCTCAACACTAATTTCATGTTCCTTCAGCCTCTCATTGATATGTTTCCAATCTCTATAACCATCATTCCCCAATGAACTCTTGCACATTTTAGAATTAAAAAGCTTACAGCAAAAGCAAAATACTTTATCCAAGTGTTTGGAATAAACAAGCCATTTTCTATCACGTAGCTCTCCATTACTCATTTTTCTTTGATAATGAGAATATGCAAAATGCCTTAAATTTTCATCGAAGGGGAATACAATATTATCTTCTCTTATGGGCCCCTTTTCAACTAATATATCCCTTGCTTTGTTATCAAGATTATCCCAGTTTCTTGGATCATAAATATCCATGTGACACACTGGTTCCTCATCAACACTAGCTGTAGCATTTGAATTAAATACGTGCTCATCATTACTCACATTGTTTTCTCCCATTTGAATGCCAACAATGTCATCAGAAGGACCTTCATCTTCTGGAACAATATGTGCTGGATCCTGCCAGACAACTATCGCCAACTCATTTGGATCTCTTGAAGTGTTTGAATTCTTCTTGAGAAACTTATGCATAGAACCCTTGAGTGATTGTGTTAACTCATCTACTCATGCTTTCTTTTTCCTTTTCTCACTGCCCGAAGCAAACTTTCTTTTTCTTGATGTCATGATGCTGTTAAAGTTTACGGAAACAATTAGTTCAAAAAATTAACCCATCTACTCTACTCGTGCTGCTGGCTCAGTGTGGCTCACTGCCGATCGTCGATTCGTCGTCGCTCGTTAGGGTCGGGCGGAGTCGGCGAGTCGTAGCCCTTCGCGTCTCGCCTCTAGCGGTCTCGCCGTCGGGCCCGTCGTCGCGCTCGGCGCTCACGGCCTCGCGCGGCTCGCGAGTCGCGTCCAGCTGGCAGCCGTCGATCCGCCGTCCGCCGTCCGCGTCGCCGCCGCAGACGAGGACTCGCGGACGCGGAAACACGGAGTCAAGAGAGTTTGCGTGTGCGTACTGGTGGCTTCTCGTGGACACTACTACTCTCTCTTTTTTTAATACGTGGTCTCGATCCTTCTCATGGAAGCCAGAAAAGTGCAGGCAGCAGGCCGACAACTTCAGGTCTTCATTACTGGGCCAAATACTAGTAGTTTTTGCATACTTGGGGTGAGGCCCTGCCAAATTGGAGGCCCGGGGCGGCCGCCCCGCGTGCCCGCGTCCAGGGCCGGCACTGAAGAAAATTATGGATACGATCCGAGTAGTTCTTGTAGTGCCCAAGTAGGACTCCGCTTCTTCCTTATCCGGAACACCTTCCATATGTAAGGCATGATTCCATATAAGGATTGGTATATGGTGGGTCCTGCCGAGCCCAACCTAAGACTGTTGGGTTTGTCTTATCTATAACAATGACAGTAGCCCCCCAACTTCAAAGCAAATGAATGAGTTGATGTTCTGCACCAAAGACCTTAGAAAAATGGTTGCCGAACTCACGTAACTGTTCTCGGACAGCTGAGAAAGTGTGAAGTATGCGACTAAGTTTCCTGCCTAGCCTTGATTGAGAACATAACCACCGATTGAATTTGGATTGAAATCAAAAGATACCATCTTGGTGGGCACACCATCGATTTATCCAGTAACCCTTGTCAAACTCATCCGGCTGTTCTCGGACAGCCGAGCTAGTACAGAGTACTCGACAAGGTCCTTCTCTTCTCCTGAAATGAGAAGTCGACTTGAACTTGAATTCAATAATTCAGCATTCATCAAGTCAAAAATAAATTTCGACTACTGTGTACTCTGGGATCAGTATATGTCTGGTAGTTGAGTATAAGAATTGTCGGTTTGAGCTTTATTGAGTCAAGACAAGATGTCGACTGCTACAAAGTCTCCAACTAGTCTCTGTTACTCACTAAGACCAATTGCTTTGATACCTAATTTTCCTGAAATTAATTTTCAAAAAAAATTGTTAGATAAAAAAGACCTCGAGTGAACGCTCAGGAGTAATATGATATAAATTAAAAATATTGAAAATTGAAAATAATAAAAATAAATTAACTATACGTGTGCCAATAAACGAGTACTCTCACTAGAGCTGCCCTTAGCTGAATGCAGTTAGATACTCTCCCTAGCCCCCAGCTGGTTTTATGGAAAGAATTTCGCAAAAGCAGCTTGAATCTCATAACAAACTAAGGTGAAGAAGCGAATTCCTAGCCCCCGACCGTGAAGTTGGGAAAACTAATTCCCGGTTACACATCTAGTTATTACGTTACAGTGGGTACTCTGACATGACCAATTTTGACATGGTCGTTTGATCCTTAGCGTTCGACTAGCCCATAGTGCCAGGCATCACCGGCCAAGGTGTTAAAACCCGGTGACTAGTTAGACTTAACATAATAGGTTGATAAGAAATGACTCTAACCAGTAGTGATATGAGGAAAGAGGATCAACAGATAAATATTGCACATTTGATTTGTATTAAAAACTTACATAGATTGATGAAGATTGTAGGAACGCCACACACACTAGTCGAGAACTAGGTGCGTTGTTGTACTCGACCAATTGCAGCGGGTTTGGAGAGTTGGCGAGATCGCTACAACGCTAGTCGAGAACCAGGTGTGTAGTCGTACTCGACCACTCGTAGAAGATTTGGAGAGTTGGCGAGATTGCTACAATGTTGGTCGAGAACCAGGTGTGTAGTCGTACTTGACCACTCGCAGAAGATTTGAAAAGTTGGCGAGATCGCTACCACACTGGTTGAAAACTAGGTGTGTAGTCGTACTCGACCACTCATAGAAGATTTGTAGAGTTGTCGAGATTCCTAACACGCTAATTGAGAACTAGATATGTAGTCATACTCGACCACTCGTAGAAGATTTGGAGAGTTGGTAAGATCGCTATCACGCTGGTTGAGGACCAGGTATATAGTTGTACTCGACCACTCCCAGAGGTGGTGGGAGAATCGCTGCAATGCTGGTTGGGAACTAGATGTGTAGTCGTATTCGATCACTCATAGAAGATTTGTAGAGTTGGTGAGATCGCTACCACGCTGGTTGAAAACCAGGTGTGTAGTCATACTCGACCACTTTGAGAAGATTTGTAGAGTTGACGAGATTGACTACCACGCTGGTTGAGAACCAGGTGCGTAGTCGTACTCGACCACTCGTAGAAGATTTGAAAAGTTGGTGAGATCGCTACCACACTGGTCGAGAACTAAATGTATTGTCGTACTCGACCAATCGCAGAAGATTTGTAGAGTTGATGAGATCGCTACCACGCTGGTCAAGAACCAGGTGTGTAGTTGTACTAGACCACACGCAGAAGATTTGGAGTGTTGGTGAGATCGCTACCACGCTGGTCGAGAACTAGATGTGTAATCGTACTCGACCACTTGCAGAAGATTTGGAGAGTTGGTGAGATCGCTACCACGTTGGTGGAGAATTAGGTATGTAGTCGTACTCGACCACTCGTAGAAGATTTGGAGAGTTGGTGAGATCACTACCACGCTGGTGGAGAACTAGGTATGTAGTCGTACTCGACCAGTCGCAGAAGATTTGGAGAGTTGGTGAGATCACTACCACGCTGGTTGAGAATTAGGTGTGTAGTCGTACTCGACCACTCGCAGAAGATTTGGAGAATTGGCGAGATTGCTACCACGTTGGTTGAGAACTAGGTGTGTAGTCATACTCGACCACTTGAAGAAGATTTGTAGAGTTGGCGAGATCGCTACCACGCTGGTTGAAAACCAGGTGTGTAGTCATACTCGACCACTCGTAGAAGTGATGGGAGGATCGCTACAATGTTGGTTGATGACCAGATGTAGTCGTACCTCGACCACTCTTAAGTGCACTTGAGTTGGTTATTACATGCGCATATTATGTGGCCAACATGACTCACATACCCAACTTATAAACATATCAGACGTCCGCTCGCAATTATGTCGGGTGATCAAGCCGACAATGTTCGCGAAGAGATTGTACGCAGCAACCTTTTCACAAATAGACCAGGTTGGGACCGAAACTAGATGTGAGGTACTCCACCAGTCTTTGTTGGTGGGTTTGGTCCAACAACTCCTCGTTTGCTCAAGAACGGTCTCGACATTGGGGTGTACTTGACCTCTGCTCACTAGACTGCTTGATTATTCCTGAAAAATATTTTCTAGATGGCAAGATATGTAGCAGATAATACCGAGTACGTACTCGAAAAATTATATAAATCTTCTAGTATTGTCAGGATACAATGAGCATATTTAGATTAAATATCAGGTATGATGTAAACCATAAACAAACATGATTTATACAGAAGAAACAGAGTGAGCCCCCCAGTATTAGACCATAGTTGGCCTAATAGAGGAACACTCGCACAATAGATATTGTATAAAAAATATGTTCTACGTAAACATAATAAATTAAGGATTTGGAAATAGGTACGGTGAACTGCATGAAATATTGCGTACTTTGTAGATACATGCCGGATGTATCTACGGAATCAGTAGGTTGATTTAAAAAATCAATATATTAATTGCCTTGATTAGCGATGCTAATTAACTTGGAAGTAATCGACTCGGATTGAAGCCTCGTGGTCGATGATATTGAACTGTTGTTCTCCATGACGATGATGTCAGCTCTGGGGTAGTTGGCATGGACCGAGGTCTTATGGCCGACAATGTTGAACCATTGTTCTGCGTGGCGGTGACATCTTGAAGGTTGGACGATGATTTCGATCTGGTTAGGGAACATACTCTGGTAGGGTCAAATCTTCAGGGCCAAAGTCGTTGGAGTATCCCTGTTAACAACAAAATTTGGTAAAGATACGCATGAATGAAGCTAGAACCGAAGCGGATTCGAGGAAAGGAGATAGTTTCTAAAAACAGGGCAGCGCATCGGCTGGAAGCCATATTGACCGATACAGAATCGGACTCGGTCAGCCGATACGGGCAACACAAGTTCATGTCATACTCGAAAAGGGACTTAAAGATATTGTCAATCAAGGATTGAGTCTAGAAGAGACAATTGTATCTATTAATTAGGAATAAGTGTTGGTTGTTTCCTTTTAAGATTTCGTGGTAAGAGTCTGCCTAGGGACTTGTTTTGTTTATTTTGTAATTAGGCAAGTTTTGAGTCATGTCAGATATGGACAAGATTTGTATGTTCGGGTATAAATATATGCCCAGGGTATTGTAAGAAATGAACAACAATTCAATACACTCTTGGCGCATCGCCACACTTTTACTTTTACTTTTCGACGAGTCCTTGTTTTGAATTGGGTTGCATTGACTTTGATCTCCAATAAGAGGTATAGTTTATCACAGCGGTTTGTATCGGCAGATTAGCGCATTGTCTTAGATGTTCTAATCTATCTTGTACAACTGTTGGTTATCATATATCTTAGTTAATCTAACTCGATGGTTCGATTTACTTGTATTGGCCAAGCCTTTTTCAAGGTTTTGTCGGTATCGGCTAAATCGTCCCATCGGCTTAGATTAGCTAGGATATCTACCACCCTGAAAATCAGTCAAGGGCTTGATTATTTAGACTTTATGCTTCTTTTCATGCTTAGTGCTGTATCAATTGGGTTTGACCTACTAAGTCGTGATCAGAATCATAAGAGCTAACTTGCCTTCTTGATTGCCAATAAGGGTAGAATCGAGGTTTCAGCCGATCTTACCTGGTATAACTATTTTGCATTTATTAATCTGCTTTATATGTTATATCTACCATCTTATACAAATGCATCAATTCTTTAAATCTGTCGAACTTGTTTCAACTATCATGCTGCCATCGGTTAGGTTTGATCCGTCGAGGTTGAAACTTGTTTAACATATTTGATCAAGATTGATATTTCTGTATAAGGCTATATCGGAGTTCTAGCCAATACGTTATCTAAAATACTCTAAAATAATTTATCGGCTATGAAATAGGCTCACGTAATCTTTTATTTATCTAATCTTGGTTATAAGCAATTAATACTATGTCAGTTGGTTCCGATCTATAATTGCTTACATCTAAGAGAAAGATTAAATGAGTGATTACATGTGGTTTATATCTATAGCCGATCATGATTGTTTTGGGTTTAATCTACAACATCTATCCATCAGCTGGTTATTTAGGTTTTATAATCATATGACAATTGACTTTAAAAGACATCAATCTTGTGTTGCATCGATTGGGTTCAACCTATAGGATTGATCCTGTTAAGGAAACGTTGCTTATGATTATACTTAATCTGAATATGGTTTATGAATAGCATTCTTCACCTTATAGCCGATTCAGTCCATGCATCAGCTAGGGTCCCACGATACGTCGTCGGTCCATCAGCTGATCGGCTATCGTTTACTAATATTGTTTTATTGTATATCTTGTTGATTGCAAGATCAAACCAACTGACATGCCCTGAACCCGAAAGCAAGATTTGGACCTGCATTGAAGCTAAGCAGAACTCCCCGGTCACCGTGTTTTCTCATCAACAATCCCTCGTCGAAAAATCCACAATGACGATGTCTTGACAAAGATTGAGATGACGAGGTTCCCGATTTAGAAGAGAACGCACTCCGAAGTCATCGGAGAGTGTTTCGTCGAAAGATCCGCTGGTAGATTTGGTTGTCAGCACCTGATTCTCAGTATTTGCCGGAGAGATGGCCGTTGCAGGAATCACGTTTGCCTGTTCCATCATCATGGCCTCATTCTCAGTGTAAGCCAAGGAGGGCGTAATCGGGATGGCAGTGAACACCGGGAAGACGATGGTTCCGACTTGTATATAAGTGAACGTTGGCTGGGTTGGATCTCCCAGGCTAGGACGGTCGTAGAAGCCCTCATCGGAAAATCTAGCTCTTGAACTCATCTCATCGAAACCTTGAAGCACCAAGTCCCCCACCTGGCACGCCACTGTCGACGGTTTATACGTCGACCATGGTATTTATAGAGTATGAGGATCATTGGAACCAGGGTATATGCGAGATTAAAGTAAAAGAGATGGGAGACAGGGATTTTTATATAGGTTCGGACCCCTTAACTGACAGATAATAGCCCTACTCCTGTTGGTCGAAATCGGTATTGCCTTTATATATCAGTATCACACGAGTACAATATTTGGGATGACCTAATCTAGTCGACGTCAGCTTGGCGGCATGGAGCTCGAACACATAGTTGATCGCTAGCGCAGTCTTCTTCCTTAAATATGTACTTGGCGAGATTGGAGATAGCTCTAGATCCCTCATATCGACCTTTGTGGCTTTGGATTGGGTCTGTCTAGATCTATTTTGGCTTGTATTAATAAGGCACGATGCATAATGACCCCGAGTACTGGCATCATATTGTGCTTATGCTGCCCAAGCTGTCATGCCTGAGTCCTCTCAACACACACAACTTCACCATCCTCAGGAATATATAGCATTTGTAGTATAGAATCCGAGTTAATAAAACCCATAAATATATTCACTAACTGCCTGAAGAATACGACCAAAATATAATCAACCTAAACCATAATATTGGTCTTATTCAGAAAAGCACACCAAGGTGGCAAAATAGCATTGATATAAAATCAATTGCTTTATAAGAACCAAAAAGCTCCAACAACTTATAGAAAAGTTGCCAAGATAGTTATAGAAAACTTTACTGTTTGTCACCTCCCAAATTGCATCGTACCAACTCTCAAATTAGTTGTATAACCGTTGTATGAAAGGATTTTAAATGTATTGGGCAATAGAATACGTGCATATTGCCAAGGCAAATTTGCTTAAGTCCCTAGAGGTACATGACAAGCCACACTTGAGACATGGGCTGTAAGCTTCCCATGGGCTTCGGCCCAAACAAGAGAAAACGTATCGATACCCTAATAAAATAACCATTGAAGTGCCATCTTCTTCCCCGCTGCTTCAACTTCTGAAAAATTCTCCTTTCGCGCTCCTGTTCACAGACACCACCGCTGAAACCTAGAACACAAAATCCGCCAAATCCATTCGTCCAGCCACTCTAAATCTCATCAAAATCCGCTGCGCTCATCCTATTCTTTTCATCCTCTCCAAAAACCCTAGCCTCCAACACTAAACTCGATCCACCCCAAATCTCGTTCAAGGCAGAAGAAAGACAATTCCCCTTCGACCAATGGGTAGTTTTTGATGTGAAGGAATCGACGTTAAAGGAAATGGTGAAGGATGGTGTCCTCCCAGCGAAAGAAATCATCGGCTGGCGTCGGCATTACGGTGAGGAATTCCCAACTCCAAACACTGGTGAGATTGTCATCTTCACCCACTTCTTTTACTGTGGATTTAGTCTGCCAACTTCTGAATTTTTCTGTGGAATTCTTGATTATTACGGCATCAAAATCTATCATCTAAACCCAAACTCTATACTACACATTGCCATCTTTCTCTATGTTTGCGAAGCCTTTCTTGAAATCTATCCCCACTTTAATCTTTTTCGCCGCATGTTTTCTCTCAAAGCCCATCCGACCAAAGATAACCCCTGTGTTGTCGGCGGCGCGGGATTCCAACTCCATGGTACTCTTCGCAAAGATTACTTCCCTCTTCCCTTGAAAACCTCTAACAAGGGCTGGCACGCAAATTGGTTTTATATTTCCAACCCTGCCCCAAGCCTGCCCGACTTCATCGGCCTTCCACCAATCCAATGGGCCAACTGGAATGCCTTGCCTGAAGGCCAAAACTGGATAGAAGCAAATGATCTCCTGGTGAAAATTCTTGAAATGAAGAATAAGGGACTCCAAGGAGAACAGATCACTCCATATTTCATCAAATCCCGATTGGCTCCTATCAAAGAAACATTCAAGCCAGCTTTTGAATATGAAGGACAAAGTGACCCCAACCGAGAAGATCGGGAGTCATTAAACTTCCAAGTCTCGTGCTCTCGCATGTACAAAATCTTTTCCACCGGGATTGTAGTCGACTACAACAACAAACTACCAGTCCTCCCTTACAATATTCATCGGCCACCTTCTCCGGTATGGAAACTTTGCAACTTTGATGACTTTTATCTTGCCATACTCATCAATGTCTCTTAAAAAGGATATTGTTTGCAGGCGAATGCTCTGATCATTTCTCAACCATACAAAATACATCATGATGATGTGCCAGCCCAGCTGACTATCAAGAAACCGACTAGTGGTCCAAAGATCAAGCCCCAAACGAAAAACAAGGGAGCTACAGCCACAGTCGAAGAAACTAGCAAACGTGCGAATAAGCAGAAGAAATTAATCATTGATAACTCAGACGAAGAATCTGACGAAATCCAAACTCCCAAAACCAATATCAGCTCGCCTAGGCCATCCACTAGATCAGCTCCAAAAATCAGAAAATCTAACAGGTATCCTTCGCATGACTTGTATTTGTCTCCTTATTAAAAACTCATTTGACTTCGTTCTGAACACCATGTATCGTCTTCTGTAGAAAACCTCAAGACATTGATCCTACCGGCCAGACTGAAAAACCAACTCCAGCTATAGGATCAGGAAACCAAGAAACCACAGAACAAGGGTCCCAGAACCCACTCCTGAGTGAAACAGCTCCTAGCCAGGAGCCCCCGACTATCAATCAAGATCTCCCGACTGGAAACCAGTCGGTTCTTCTAAACAGACATCGGCAGAAGGACTCCTGACTAGAAACCAGTCGGACAGGGAGAAACACGTTCCAATCAACCATGGTGCTCCAGTTGAAGATCCATCATCAACTACTGAAGAAACCAACAAGGATCAAGCAACTGGGAACGCTGCTACCCAAGAAGACCATCCAGAGGCGACAACAAGTAAATCAGGCAATCATTAAATCTTCGTCTTGAACATGCTTCCTGAGCTCTATCATTCTCGTCTTCCTTAGAACAAATAATTGGAGAAGATGAAGAAATCCTCCGGCTAAAATCAACCGAAGACTCATTGCCTCCAGTCAAGATCGAGTGGCATGATGTGAAAGGCAAAAAACAAGGCATCATACTAAACAAGCAAAAAGAAGCTGAAGAACGAGACTTGCTTGTAGCCAGCCTTAATGAAGCCACTCGACTGATGAACGTAAGCTGAATTCCTTACCCTTCAATTTCTGCTTCTTATATAATCAACTGACTTGCCTCTTGCGATGCAGAGAATATACCGTCGCTCTCAAGCCAAATCTGATACCTTGGAAAAACTTGTTCCCCATGTAAATTCCTTAGAAAATATTCAACAAGAGCTCAAAGAAGCCAAGGAGGAAACCATAGCTAGAGAAACCGTCTTGTGAGAAGAAATCAGCAAGCTACGAGACATGAACTTAGAGCTTCGTGGTTCAATTGGAGGTAAGAAAAATTAACTTATCTATTCTTGATTGATCCATTTATCTCTATTAACACTATGTCTTCATGTTCCAGCCAACTTATCCGAGATTGAATCCCTCAAGGCTCAATTGAAGAAAGCAGAAAATGATAACGCCAAGCTTGAAACAGATAAAGCCAAAGCTATAGCTGAACTTGAAGGTATTCTCACAAAATTTATATTCTTAATTCAATTCATCTTGATCATCGATATAATTGAAATACTGTCAATTCTGCAGCCAACAAGATAAAATCCCGTGCTCAATTTGAAGTTTTTGCTGAGAAAATCCAAAGAGCTGAGAGCATTAGAGATGACATTGCTAATGCAGCCACTCCAATCTTAAATGTGATTTTCCAGAACGGCCTTGGAACAAGTGCC
This sequence comes from Oryza officinalis, assembly GCA_008326285.1. Taxonomy (NCBI): domain Eukaryota; kingdom Viridiplantae; phylum Streptophyta; class Magnoliopsida; order Poales; family Poaceae; genus Oryza; species Oryza officinalis. The sequence goes on from BDMV01000002.1 coordinate 29,286,487, forward strand.
GAAAATGCTCCTGAGATATTCGACAAACTCAGGACTGCTCCTAAAAAATATCTGGATAACATCACTGATGCTGCTACATGAGTGCAAGTCAAGCTCTAGCGATGACAAAATCCTTGTATCCCCGAGTAGATATTAATTCTATAGGAGATGACTTTGCAGATGGCACTTCTGATGAGCAAGTTTTGGAACTGGTAAATGAAGCTCAAGAGTGTGCCAAGAAAATAGCTGTTGACGTAGTTGAAAACTTCCAGGGATAAATTCTTGTTGTAAAAAACTTTTATCACCCAATTTGTAATTTATTAGTTTATTTATGCTTATGCCTTGATTTGAATCTTGCGTTTAATTTATTAAAAATTTTCGTCCGACTGTCATCAAGCCTAAAACTTGATTAAATCATCAAAAAAATTTCAATCCTTATTCACTTTACTCAAATCAAAACAAAAAACAATGATAAACCAAATATAAACAAGTTATATTCAAAACAAATTTCATACTTTATTAATACGAATAGGCCCCGACTAGCAACTCAAGAAAGCAAATTACTTGAAGTCGGCAGTCGAGAAGAATATAATACAAAAAATTGAAGTTAAGCATAATATCGACGAATGTGTTCAATATTCCATGAATTCTCCAGAATTGATCCGTCTTCACGCTTTAAACGATACGCCCCTGGCCGAGTGACTTCAGTGATTATGAAAGGTCCTTCCCATAACGGAGATAATTTGTGTCTATCCTTCGTCGACTGAATCTTTCTCAGAACCATATCACCAACAATAAACACTCGCGATCGAACATTACGATTATGATAACGCTGAAGTCCTTGGAGATACCTCGCCGACTGAACAAGTGCAGCTTCACGAGCTTCTTCCAGTCGGGTCAAGTCATCAACATGGTCTTGACCATAATGCTCGTCATTGAAATTACGAACTTGAAGAGATTCAAACTCCATCTCACTCGGCAACACAGCTTCAGCCCCATAAACTAAAAAGAAAGGCGACTGACCTGTAGCCCGACTGGGCGCAGTACGTAATGACCACAAAACTGAAGGCAACTCTTAAACCCATCTGCCAGCATAAGGGCGCAATCTATCAAAGACTCGGGCCTTAATAGCCAGAAGAACTATGCCATTAGCACGTTCAACCTATCCATTGCTTCTAGGATGTGTTACTGACGCATAACAAATTTTAATTCCAAAATCTTCACAAAATTATTTGAAAACTCCTCCAGTGAACTGAGTCCCATTGTCAGTAATAATCCTGTTTGGGACACCAAACCGATGCACAATATTAAGAATAAAATCACGTGCTTTGTCTACAGTAATTGTAGCAATCGGCCTAGCTTCAATATATTTAGAGAACTTGTTAATTGCAACAAACAAATGTGTAAAACCTCCTAGGGCCTTTTTGAAAGGACCAACCATATCCAGACCCCAAACTGCAAAGGGCCATGAAAGCGTAATCGTTTGCAACTCTTGGGCTGGAACATGACTCTGTCGAGCAAAAAATTGACAACCTTCACAGGTTCAAACCACTTTATCCGTGTCAGTAACGGCCATAAGCCAGAAAAAACCTTACCGGTAAGCTTTGCCCACCAAAGTACGTGCTGCAGCATGACTGCCACAAATTCCCGAGTGAATATCTTGCAACAATTGTTGACCTTCCTCAGGTGTAAGGCATCTTAATAAAATGCCAGACGGGCTTCTTCTATACAACTCAGAAGCGACCATGACATAATTCTGATTACGACATCGGACTCGTTCTACCTCATCTCGATCTTCGGGTAGCACCTGCCAAGTCAAAAATTTGATAAAAGGTGTCCTCTAGTCAGCATCAAGCATGGAAACTTGGTTTGTAACCTCCTCTTCGGTGGCTCACTTTTTAGCAACAGTCGGCTCGTGAAGATGCTCTACAAAAACATCTGTCGGGGCATCCTCTCGTCTAGAGCCAAACTGAGCTAGTTGATCTGTCGCTTCGTTGTTATGCCTTAAAACATGTGATAACTCCAAGCCATCAAACTTGTCTTCTAGCTTACGAACTTCTTGACGATAAGCAGCCATATTGTCGTTTAAGCAAGACCAATCCTTCATCACCTGGTTCACAACCAACTGGAAATCTCCTTGCACAATCATACACCGTATACCAAGAGATACAGCAAGTCGCAGTCCGTGAAGTAATGCTTCGTACTCAGCTACATTGTGTGAAGCCGAAAAATGTATTTGAAGAACATACCACAGTCTTTCACCAATCGGGGAGATTAAGACAACTCTAGCTCCCGTATCAGTAACTCGCTTAGACCCATCAAAATACATAGTCCAGTATTGCGGCTCCTCCCTAGGTATGTCTCCTAACGGCATCAATTTCAAAGCTCACTTCGCAATACGCCTAGTAGCCTCCCGATTATGAAGGACATCGTCGAGTGAAAAAGATGTAACCACAGTAACCAAGTGACTTTGGAAATAATGAGCTAACTTCCTAATGATAATTAAAACTCCATATAATAATTTCTGTACCTGGTGATAGTATGTTTTGGATCTAGCTAACACCTCACTGACGAAATAAATTGGTCTCTGTACTTTCTAGGCTCGTCCTTCCTCCTCGTGTTCTACAACCAAGACCATGCTAACCACTTGGAAAGTTGCCGGTACATAAAGTAACAATGGCTCTTGAGGATACGGTGAGGCTAACACGGATAGTGTTGTGAGGAAATTCTTGAAGTCTTCAAAAGCTTTCTGGGCTTTCGGGGTCCATTGGAACTCGTCTGTTTTCTTGAGCAACTTAAAGAAAGGCATGCCTCGTTCCCCGAGTTTAGAAACAAAGTGGCTTAAAACTACCATGCATCCAGTAAGTTTTTGGACATCCTTCTGGGTACTTAGCGGCTTCATGTTCCGAATGACGTTGATCTTCTTTGGGTTGGCTGCGATACCACAGTGAGACACGATAAAACCAAGTAGCTTCCCTGACGGTACTCCGAAAGTACACTTCTCTGGATTCAACTTCATTCTGAAAGCTCGAATATTTGAAAACGTTTCTTCTAAGTCGGCAATCAAATCCTGTTTTTGCTTGGTTTTAATGACAACGTCATCAACATAAGCTTCCACATTCCTCTCGAGTTGAGTTTGAAGACATCTCTGGATCATGCGCTGATATGTAGCTCCAGTGTTTTTAAGACCAAACGGCATCATGATGTAACAATATGCTCCAAACGGGGTGATAAATGACGTTTTCAAGCAGTTGGACTCCTTCAAACTGATTTGATGGTATCCCGAGTAACAATCAAAGAAGCTCTGAAGCTCACAACCAATGGTCGAGTCTACGACTTGATCAATGCGGGGCAAACCAAAGGGATCCTTAGGGCAAGATTTATTGAGGTCGGTGTAATCAACACACATGCGTCATTGTCCTGTCTTCTTCCGAACTAGAACTGGGTTGGCCAACCAGTCGGGGTGATAAACTTCCTTGATAAATCCAGTCGCCTAGACCTTGGCGAGTTCCTCCTTAATAGCATCTCTTCGATCTTGCACAAAGCGGCGAAGCCATTGTTTGATAGGTTTAGCATCCTCTTTAACATTTATTGAGTGCTCAATCACCTCTCTAGGAATACCAGGCATATCGAATGGTTTCCAAGCAAATATATCTTTATTATTTTGTAGAAAGGTGATGAGCGTGCTTTTCTATTTACAATCCAGTTCGGCGCCTATTACAGTAGTCTTGGAGGGGTCAGAAGGATCGAGTGGAATCTTTTTAGTCTTGGCATCACCTTCTCCCGAATTGTCCAACTTCTTTGTTGGGATTTTGCCTTCTTCCGATGTTGATGCGGCTAGTTGGACCTCTTGTTGGCCAAGTAATCTCTCATGAGATTGGGCCATGTCGCAGCTTTCTTTGTCGCAGGTGAAGGCTTGCTTGACGTCACTGTGCAGGGAGATGACTCTATGAGGTCCGGGCATCTTCATCATCAGATTGGTGTAGTGCGGGACTACCATGAATTTGGCGAGCGCAAGACTTCTCAGGATTGCGTGGTAAGCTGCTTCAAAGTCGGTGACTTCAAAGCTGACGTTCCCTGTACGAAAATTCTCCCGAGCGCCGAAGGTGACTAGAAGAGTGATTTGCCTGAGTGGTGTAGATGACAGCCTTGGGATGAGTCCATGAAAAGGGGCTGAACTCAGTTTTAATTCGGATCTAGGAATTTGCATCTCGTCCAATGTCTTGGCGAAGAGGATATTGAGGGCGCTGCCGCCATCAATGAGGACACGCTTGAGCTTGACGTTGTGGACCATCGGGTCTAGTACCAGGGGATACCGCCCCGGGTGAACCACTTGGTCGGAATGATCTGAATGGTTAAACGTAATAGCCAACTCCGACCATCGTAGGTAACGTGGCACCTCAGGCTGAACTGCATTGATTTCTCTGTCAGTCAATTTCTGCTTCCGTTTTGATTCGTATGCGAGTGGCCCTCCGAAAATGTGGTTTAACTCGGTCTGTGGTCTTGAAAGGGTTCTGAGCCACCGTTGGCATTGTCCTACTTGGTTCCTGAGGTTCTGGCTCCGTCAGTTGGTTTCTGAAGTTGGGACGCATAATGCTCGGCGAACTGTTTGTAGATGAAGCAGTCTTTGGCCTCATGTTTATGATTCGGGTGATGCGTGCATTGAGCGTTCATGATCTTATTGTAGGCGCTAACGTGTGGACGTTGTTGTTGGTAGTCTGATGTTGCGGCGACTAGATCCTCGGGGTTACGCTTGCGATCTTTTTGGCCACCGTTGCCGTTGCCGTTGTCCTTCTTGGGGCGCCAGCTACTTCCTGATTGCTTGTCTTGACGTGATGCTTTAATAGCGTCGTCCGACTTGGCATAGGAATTGGCCGTCTCGAACATCTTCTTGACTGTCCTTGGAGGTTTACGCCCGAATTTGCCGATTAAAAACTCGTTGCAAACGCCCTTTTGAAAAGCGGCTATGATGACGTCGTCGATGATGTCAGGGATCTTATTTCGCTTCTCCGAAATACGTCGAATGTAATCTTTCAAGGATTCACCGGGCTTCTGGATTACGTTGTAGAGGTCGAAGTGAGTCCCAGGCCTTTCAAAGGTGCCCTGGAAATTGGCGATGAAGTGATCCCGAAGCTCGCTCCAAGAATCGATTGAACTCCTTGGTAAACTTGTGAGCCAATTTTTGGCTGAGTCGGCGAGAGCGACGGGTAGGTAATTCACCATGGCCTTGCTGTCTCCTCCTGCTGCGCGAATTGTGAGAGTGTAGACGGTTGTAGACGGTTAACCATGACTCGGAGTCGGTCTTGCCATCATATTTCTCAATCCCGGTGGGCTTGAAACCACTTGACCAATTCACTTGACGTAGGTCCCGAGTGAACGCGGGTACTCCTTCATCGCAATTGTCAGGGGAATTCCTTCGATCTTCATAGTGAGGCTTATTTCGCTCGCGATAACGCCGGTCGAGTTCCTCCCTCAAATCACTCGGCGTGGGCCTTTGAGAACCAGTCTGGTAACTGGAGCTATAGCGGATTCGGTCATGGACGGGTGGTCGGTCCTGACACCTCTCGCGAGAGTCGGCCGACTGGTCTCAACGCTTCCAGGCTGCATGACGACGGTCATCATTAGACTTGCCAAGGGTCTGGCTGCGCTTGGGTTTTCAGTAGTCCTTGGATCACAGCGGTGGTAGACGACTACCATCGGGTGTTTTGGCAATGGACTCGGTAATTCCCTGAGCGGTGCCGGTGGCAGTGCCGAGTAGGGCTATCGCGGCGACCATGGTCTTGACTTTGTCTAGGATTGGAGTCACGTTGGGGGGAGCTACGTCCATGACGGTGTCGATGAGAGTGAGTGCCGTGACCACGTTCTGCTGGGGTGTTAGGAAGACGTTGGTGTTGTCGACTCGGGTCTAAAGTATGGCGTCGTGGCGGAGCGCCCGGCTGCCCTGAGGTCTCGCTTTCTCTTGTCGTTATCTTCTTTACGTTTGAGTTCCTCCTCCTTGCGCTTGCTCTTCTCTTTGAACTTGGCTCGTTCCTCTTCCGTAGCCTTACGGGCGACGGCTGAGTCAACTTCTCCTGCGTCAGCCATGAAGACGCCGAAAAGTAGCGGGGTGTAGTTGTCGTCGAAGTCGGAAGAACTGATGTAGTCGGCAATCTTGGTGGATGAGCAGGATTTGAGAGGTTGGATCATGACACTGATCTCCCTGGAGTCTAGACCCGATGTCTTCTTAAGGATGCCGCAACACGGCACAGATGCGAAAAGCTCTTCCGAGTGGTTTGAATCCGTCTCGGGAGAAAGAAAGTTGAGGTGGGTCTCAGCGGCGTTTGGTAACCCAAACGGCGCCGAGCAATTTTCTCCTCCTGACTGGTTCAAATCCGAGTCAAGGAGAGAAATCTTGCCGAAGCTATCGGTGATGAAGTCGAGGCTGCCGAAGCGGTACACCTATCCTGGAGGGAAGGCGAAGTCGTCGATGCCTGATGTAGATCCCATCGCGCTTGTCGGTGAAAAAACTTGATGCACCCCTACCTAGTGCTCCAACTGTCGAAACTTGATTTCGGCAATGAGAAAAGGGGGTAATGCACAAGTGCCAAACACGATGAGTTAGTAGACAAAGGGATTTAAGTTCAGGCCTTCTATAAAGAAGTAATACCCTACTCCTATTTCGAGGATTGTATCCGTCGAGTTATGTATTGATCTCGTGATCAAGTTGTGCAAAAAGAAAAGCTTAGCTAATCGCTATTGCCTATATGCCCCTCAAGGGACGTCCTGCCCTCTTTATATAGGTTCAGAGGGCAGGCTCACAAGTCGAAGACCAAACCACATACGGTATAGGACTCCTAAGCATTATCTATATTACTACCGACTTAAAACTATAAGCCATTTCTTAATACATAAAGTAACGTAATACTTAAGTCATAAACTATTATATGATCATCATCTATAACCTATCCCCTATAATCAGTCGGATAAATCAGCCATGTGGGTATATGGTACCCATAATCTTCACATTTGTAATCTAACTTGGCATGTGTTGGCTTTTGTTGGTGTCCTCACCCCTTTCCTCCTAGGGGGTCTCATATTTATACCCTCAGATGTCCCCTTGTCCAAATAGAACTAGGAAGACAAGTATGGATACGATCCGAGTAGTCCTTGTAGTGTCCAAGTAGGACTCCGCTTCTTCTTTCTTATCCGGAACAGCTTCCGTATATGAGACATGATTCTGTATAAGGCTTGGTATATGATGAGCCCCGCTAAGCCTATCCCCAAACTATTGGGTATACTTTATCTATAACACGAACGGATATATATAACAAATTTGCGTCGTCTATTTTAATTTTTGCCAGACCTGTATTACTACTAGCATGGCACTGTATGTTCCATGAAACGTAACCAAAGTGGATGTTTGTTTGCTTTATGGTCGATTATCGCGACGCTGCTAGCTGCTTGCTATGCTTACACGAATTAATATTCTATTGGAAAGAAATTATACGTGATAGCAAATACAAGGCAAAAAATATATGGACGCATGCTACTATTTTCCTCGGAAGGAGATGTGGCTGAGTACAGTGCTATGCTACTTTAGCAACATGCGTACAGAGCGATTTAATTTACTTTAGTTGTCACTTTACTTGTATAGCGTAGTGATTTGCTTATATTTTTGTTGCATCTCATGGCAGGTATCCATGATGATTGAACCCGTACGCACTACTAGAAAAAGCATTATCGCAAGCGGCCAAAAACGGTCTTCGCAGACAGGGAGGCCGTCCGCCTCAAAGAAAATGACTGTGAAGATCGACGATCTTCGCAGGCGGGGAGGCCGTCCGTCTACGAAAATGATTTTCGCAGGCGGACGTTGGCTAGTCCGGTCCGCCTGCGAAAATCTGAATCTGCCGCCTGAAAAAACAAATATCCACCTGCGAAGATAGATAGAAATTTTTGAAATTTAATAATAATTTGCCCGTAATTTTAATAATAAATTACCCGTTAATAGAAATTCTTGCAGGTAGATTATTATGTACATATATTGGAAGATTATCAAGCATTTGGTACTGAGAAATTTACATATATTGCATAACTCAAAAGTGTTGCCAAAATATATATGTTACAATATTTTTTTACATTGTGACTTCAAATATGCCATCTAGTTACGTTATGGCATAACAGTGTTCCACTCTCGAAGATTTTTGAAATCGTCACTTGTCGCTAGAGCACCCTCTGGGTCGAAGAAATCTCCTTTCACATGATAGCACTCACGGTGGATGAAGTGGCACAGGTCACGCTGGACATTTATGATGCCTGTATCGTCAAAGCATGTTCGACGTTCTAATCTTGGCAACTGCATGCATTGAAGATAAACAATATATTAGCACCATAAATATGTGAAGCTGTCTAGTACATTGTATAGAGACTTACATCCTCTGTGTTTGCGTTAGTCCTGTACCTCCCATTAACCCTAAGGAATTCGCACGCGTAATACCCGCAAAGGACAGTTCCTCTAGGTTGCTTGTGACACTTCAGGACATACCATAGAAAAAAATAGTTAAAATTTTCAATTAGTGAAACAATTGAAATACATTAAGTGAGTGTAGTATTACCGGCCAATAGGTGCGTACTAGCAGCTTCTCCCTTGTTCGGGTCTGTTCTCCACCCTTGAACTTGTAGTATTGGTACGCACTGTATGCATGTCGTACCGTTTCACATTAAGGAGGATATTTATTTATAATATATTCATATAAAAATGCAAGAGTCATAATCACTTACTACTGTAAGATTGTTAGAAATTCTTTGTATTGCTGGTGTCTGTAATCAAGAGGGTCCAACACTACCACGGTTCCGTCTTTAGGGTGGATGAGTAGACAGATATAATGATCGCTACATATTAACAATAGTATAGTTAGTTAGTACCAGCTAAAATAAGACATATGTGTAGAAGATAAATGTACTGGACTTACTTAAAATTATAAGAGGCCATGACGACTCTCTTGTTTTGAAAGTGCAAGAAGGCTCGTCCAATGTACTGTGCGACAGTAATCAATTTCTCCTTGTGCAAGCCCTTTTTGTATTCAGCTATCTCTTCTGGAGTCTTGCCCTTCAGCTGGTCTGACCCTGGTGTTAGCCTGACGGTATGCTGTGTTTGACTGATCCGAGTTGGATCCAAGAAGCCCATAGGTTCTTTTCTCTTCTTAGCATCCATGTATTGCATCCTACAGAAAAAGTTTGCTAGTAACAATCACATGGATTTGTATTGTACATATTTTTCATGTAATTAATTAAAACTCATACTCACATGCACCAAACAACGACATAGTTGACGTCCATCTTATCCCGACGATATACGGCGTGGAGATCTGAGAAATCTAGCCATACGTAACCTTCGGCGCCGAAATAATCCGCCGGTGATCGAGCTGTTATATTGCCCAAGCCTTTCTTGCTGGCTTCCATGTAGAAGGTATGTAATCTTCTCATCTCCCATGGTCCTTCATTTAGTGCCCAGTCCGGCAAGAGTGCTTTCCCGTGTTCGTACTTTTCCGGGCAATCATCAGTTGGCCAGTATGTTGGCCCGGCTAGTTCAGCGGCCTTCTGGGGGTCATTATCTCTGAGTTTGGTACGTTCCTTACCCCCTCTGAAGACGGTTACCATGAACCTCTCCTTGTTCTCATCTTCGGACTTGAAGTCGTGGCTCCTAAGCACTCTAGGTACCTCGGCGTCTTTCGCAGGAGAAGGGTCTTCATATATTTCAGGCTCTGTACCATCCCATTCCAATCCTAGGACTTCTTCTATATCTGTCCCGACTGATGCCACTATTTGCACCTCTGTTTCTGCCACTGTAATCTCCATGGGCACCATCGGCACTTCAATTTCCGGTGGCACTTCCGGCACTGGATTTTCCTTATGCATCTTGGGTTCCTCCGCCTTATCAGCCACCTTCCTCTTATGTTCTTTGGTAGCGTCGGTGCCCAATCCAAAGGATATGTCATTCTTGTGCCAGAGAATTACAAGATCGACCGCTTCCCCAAGTACGGATACACCATCTGCAGTAGGGAAGTCTATGTCGTAGGACTCAAACCCTTCTTGGACCACTTGCGGCTGCACTTTGGCATACGCATCGGGTATGAATTCTTCATTATATGTTCTCCCAGGGATAGCAATGGCGATAGCGGCCTCAAGAATTTTCCTGGTGCGTCCAATGGGCACGTGCAATCTGCAGGGTGTATTCTCCTTGAGGTCATCGAAGGGGTAATCTGGCTCAAGTTCTATGGTTTCGGGGGGAGGCTAAATCATGTGCTTGACGCAGAAATCCATCATTTGCCTTTCAAAATCCGCAGCCTCTTCGTCTCTAAGTTTATCCTTGTACGCTTCACGCTTCTTGTGGGGGTCATGTTTGAATCCTTCCTTCCAACTCATCTTGGACGACATACCTCGAACCCTACCCCCATGCTCAGGATTACCCAGCGCCGTACTTAGCACATCTTTCTCCCTCTTAGGCTTGAAAAATCTTTTCTTCTGTGAACTAGATAAATTCTCTATTTTATCGGCAACGCCCTGTAGCTCCGGATCTTCAAACGATACTTTGCCTTCATCCGTGATCTTCGGAGTTCTAGCTCTTACCCAGTTCCTTGATCTCTGTGTGCATTCCTCCATTGGTACCGGAAGCCCCGCCTTCCTCATGTCCTCCTCCTCTTTTGTCCACTGCTCCACCTTTGGTGCGTATCTCGCGGAGCCTAAGCGATGAGGAAATTTGTTCTTCTTGGCCAACTCTGAAAACTTATGGCTTCTTTCAATTTCTTCCGGGGATTTCTTCAACTTCAGAAAGTCGCTCCACTGATTCGGGGTTATGTTGACATACGTCGTAAACGGTGTACGTCCCGTCTTCACAAATTTCTTGTCCAAGGTGGTTTTCCAACCACGCCAAGACTTGGTCATTGTTTGCAGTGCACTATTCCTCACTGCTGCCTCTAATCCATCCGGGAACTGGAAGATTTTCTTCAAGTCTTTCCATAGGACTTCCTTATCCCCATTCGATACATGATCCCAGTCCTTGACTGTGATGGGGATCTTTTCCCTTACTATTATGCCACACTGTGAACTGAATTTCGCACGTGCCGTCTTAGGGGCGAGCGGCTCTCCTTTTGGCGAAACATGGGTAACAACATGGAACCCCTCATCCTTTCTATTCACGCTTCTCTCGCCCCTTCTTTTCATCGCTTTTGCTGACCGTTCACTTTTCTTAGAGCCGGTTGTGTTAGCTGGGGCCTCGTCGTATTTCGACGGATCTTTATTCTTCGGCTCCCGTTGTGATCGCTGTGGCGCCGTTTCCTACGAGAAGGTATATATCAAAGTTTCGAATTAGCTCGGGCTAATTGTTATCACGATGAACAGTTTACATATTGAGTTTACTTACCCCTTCTTTATGGGATATGTAGTCCTTGTCGCCTTCTTCACCCGCGTCCTTTCTCCTTCTCTTCGGGCTTGAGCATGGATCGCTTGGCGACGAGTACTCATCGTCGCTGTCGGAACTATCTTCCGGTGGGACCGTTGGTTCCGGAGCAACCACAATTGCAAGGGACGGCTCTTCCTCCCCTAAACCCTTCTCTTCGGTCCCTTTAGTACTGTCGGCCATCGTTTCAAACTTCTAACATAAAAAATAAACTGTATATGAACACTCTGCGAAACTGTGTATTAAGAACTTGTGTACATAATTGCACAAGGTTATAATAAAAACTTGAGTACATAATTGTAAAATGTTATTAATTAGTACAAACTAATTTGCTAAATTACTACAAACTAATTTGCTAAATTAGTACAAACTAAAATATTGAACATACCCTCCCAAATGTTATTAAAATTTTTTTGACAAATTCACATATCCTGCAAAATTGAACATACCCTCCCAATTTCATTCACATATCACCCACATTCCCAAATTTACATTCACAATCAACATATAACCACTCATTCACATATCACCCACCCCCTCATTCCCATTCACACCCACATGCACACACATATAAACCTCCTCACAGCCACATGCACACACATATAAAAAACAAACACCCACATGCACACGTCCGTGTACGACGAACGGCCGACGACGAGGTTCGGCCGTGGACGACGAAGGACGAGCCGACGACGAGGTTCGGCTGTGGACGACGACCGGCCGAAGACGTCGTTCGGCCAAGGACGTCTTAGCTCGTGGACGACGATCGGCCGATGAAGCCGTTCGGCCGCGAGACCGCGACTGCGAGCGAGAGAGAGAGGTGGCGGCGGCGGCTGTGGAGGGGCCGGCGGCGTGGTGGAGCTGCCGGCGGCACGACGGTCGACGGCGGTGGAGGGGCCGACGGCGGTGGAGCTCTAGGTGGAGCTCGCGCGCGGTGGACGGTCGGCGGCGGTGGAGCGGTGGAGCGGCGGAGGCAGTCAACGGAGCTCGGCGGTGGAGCGAACGGCGGCGGCGATGCGGCCGGCGGCGGTGGAGCGGAGGACGACGGTCGGGGCGAGCTCCAAGGTCGGCGGCGCGCGGAGGACGACGGTCGGCGGCGGCGGAGGACGACGGTCGGAGGGCGTTGGTCGCAGGCGAGCGGCGGCAGAGGACGGCGGCGGCGAAAAAATTTGGCAGCCTGACGGCGCCAAAAATTCTAGGGTTCCCGCCTAGACTTAGAAGTTTGGCGCAGCGGGCAAGACCTTATATAGGGAATCGATCTTCGCAAGCGGGCGGTCCACCTGCGAAGACTATCTTCGTAGGTAGACCGCCCGCTTGCGATGATCGTTTTTACTATCTTTGCAGGCGGACCGTCCGCCTGCGAAGATATAAACCCTAATCGGCATAACAGGCTTCGCAAGCGGTCCGTCTGCCTACGAAGATTGTTACAAAGGTGAATATATTTATTTCAAACTATTTTTTAATTTATTTTTGTAATTTGTAAATGTCTACAGTAGTAGTAATAAAAATGGTAATTGTACATAAAAATATTCAAACCTTAATATTATTACTTTTCAAACATTAATATGACTATTTTAAATTTTTTGAAAAATTTTCAAACAATGGTGTTCTTTTGCTTGAATGAAAATTGGAAACTTGCTTATTTGAAAAATTGGAGTCATCGTGACTGCAGAGTCCAATATAAATAATTAATACCAAATTGTAGTCAGGAAACTTTCCATATCTCTAAAAAAAATGAACATAAAATATTTGCACTATTAATACCAAATTTGCAGGGTTTATTGAAAAAAACCCTTCGCTATTCAAAACTAACTGAAGGTTAATTGTAAATTAATAAAAAAAAGTTTATTTCATTTTTTTACACAGACATGCCAAATTAGTATATTAAGAAAATCTAACAAAAACTTATCATCGACATATTACAAACTAATATAATTATTTTTTTGATTGCACCAAATAAATAGACATTAAAAATTTTATTCTCTCTCATATATATCTTTGCAGGCGGGCCATATAAGCGGTGCCTGTGAAGATAGATCTTCGCTGGCGTCGCTTATATGGTCCACCTGCAAAGATCGATCTTCGCAAGCGGACCGCCCCCTCCACCCCGGGTATCGTCTTCGCTGGCGGGATTTTGGCACCGAAGACCATACCCGCCTGCAAAAATTTAACCCCTACGACGCCGAAAATGAGTTTTCTAGTAGTGACGCAAAGTGCAGCAAACATATATTTTATTTTCATAATTTAGTAATTGTTTTCATCGTCGCAACTCATGACATGTATTCATGATGATTGAACCTGTGCACGGAGTACAACAAATATATGTTTTAGTTCCATGATTTAGCATTTGTTTTCTTGGTCGCAACTCATGGTACGTATTCGCGGTGAATGAACCCGTGCGCAGAGTGTAGCAAGCTTGTATTTTGATTATCTTATTTTATATGATTTTAGCACTTGATCTTGTTCTCGTATCGATGGACCGACACTACTACACAAATAGTCATTGGTGCCGGTTTCAAAGGGCTCATAGGTGCCGGTTTCGAAGCCGGCACCAATTGGTCGGCACCAATGATCGAAGCTATTGGTACCGGTTTTTCAATCGGTACCTATAACACTATTGGTGCCGGTTGTGAATTTCTAACCGGCACCTATGTGGTATTATAGGTGCCAGTTCTTATTACGAACCGGCACCTATAAGTGATAGGACCCGGCCTTTGAAGCCTCATAGGTATCGGTTGTTTATAAGAACCGGCACCTATAGTCCTGAAGCACAAAAAAAATAATTTCGGGGTCACATATAATATTTCCTGAAACATAGAAATCACAGAATATTACAATATTACATTCATATCGTTCACATTCATAGGAACACTCATTTTAGGTGGACTCCTGTCCATTTTCATGAAAATCAATGCATGGTATAAAAGGAAATAGATTTCACGGTTAATTAATAAAAACAGTATGTTACTAAGACTTTCATGGTCATTCATGTCCCATGCCCTTCCTATATATTTCTGTTGGTAGTATGCCCTAGAGGTAATCATAGAGATGATGATGCTACGATTGTATCCATGATATATTTATGTGTTTATTGAATATCCATTAAAGACAACTTGTATTGATCAACAGTTATGTGAATTGTTTGTGAAACTCTTTTACATGTATGGCTATTCTAAACTTGTCCCTGATCGGAGTTCGTGTAGTAACACACATGAATATTAGATCAACACATTATTAGTTGATGACTACATTTCACAAGTCATGGACATAGAGATGTCAAACTAATAATGTGGGCGCATGTATGACATGTGAGCTGGACTGACCCGACGTGAGAATTGTCTCTATACACAACATATACGTTATGTCCTTAGACCTGTGATTGTTGTATGTGCTCAAGATGTGAAACGACTTACTTAGGGACTATCAAACGCTACTCCGTAACTGGGTAGTTATAAAGGTGGTCTTCGGATTTGTCAAGAAACATGCTGTGAGACATAAACAATCAAGATGGAAATTGTCCCTCTCCACGTGAGAGAGATATCACTGGATCACTCTAATGATTGGATCAACAAATGCATGGCCGTGCTTAGGTTAAGTGTTAACCTATGAGTGAATCATATATCGAGAGGCAAGGAAATAACATGTATATGGTATTGTGGTGGTTCGTCTGATTTGATCTTTGCGTATGCATAGGAGTTGACATGTCTTGCTAGAGGCCACTGTCAACTATTGATCGAGTAGGAGTATTCGGGCCATGTCTATGTGTACATGAACCCATAGGGTCGCACACTTAAGGGTCTGGAAACCTAATTCGGGTTGGACCCGAATTATACTAGGTTTAGGGTCGCTGATGGGCCTCTAACTCGAGGCACACCAGGACGCCTATATAAGCAAGGGGTGGGTGCGAGGCTAGGGTAATTCAACTCTCCCTGCAGCCGTCGCGCCCCCCCATGCTCACGCCTAGTGCTTCTCGCGGACCTAGCAGTCCGGACGCACATCGCTTCCTCCCCGTACGTGTGAGATTCCTCGGAGGTGCTACATCTGGAGCACAAGGACGAACCGCACGAGGGACGATTCACGAGCGAAGGACGGACATGTGACGGACGACCACGCAACTGCACGGCACTGCTGCGACGCGTTCAATTACATCGAGTCGTCTCCGTTGCATCTGCGCGTCTAGTGGTAATCCTGTAACCTATAACTAGCAGTAGATCTTGGTTTATGAGGTAGAAAATTTTGATTTGTCGGCTAGCGTAGCAACCTCATAACCCTACAGTGGTATCAGAGCAGTTACTGCTTCGTTATAGGTTCGGTTTTATGCATATGGTGATATGCGCGGTTGTAGATGAGTCTCTAACCTTGGTTCGTCATCTTGCCGTGTTGGTATTGTAACGATCTACTCGTACCAGTCGGAATTCCGCCATCCGAGTTAAGTGATACATGTAAATCCATTCATGGCGAGTTTGAGATCAATCAGATTGATCAAATCAAACCCTAGGTTAGGTGCCAGGCGCATGTGATGCGCGACGGTGATAGATGGGATATACTACCGGGCGCCGGGCGCATGTGTTGTTCGGTAAAACAACCGTAACTTTTGAACCGTAACTCGGATTGAGAAAATTTCCGCGTAGGGACGTAGAAAACAAAATTTTGAAGAGAGAGAAAACTACCAATAGCAGTTTTGCTGATTTCAGAATCGCGAAAAACCTCTTGGAAAATAGAGTTTTTGCCCCTGCAATTTTAGACGACGGAATTGGATAACTCTGTTTTGCAGGAATTCATGACTGGTATAGCCCGTATGTGTATGTGATGCATGTATGTAATTAATTCATGGCTTGCATGTCGTGATTGTGACAATATGGCTGGAGCCACATAGATATTGTCCACCTGATGTAATGGCCTGCGTGCCAATTTGTGATGAATCCACGACTATGTAATTTTATTCACTACCTTGTGTTAGTGATGGAAAGTTATGGTGGACTCATCACTGGAGGACGGCGTACATGGATCATGGAGATGGCGATCACCATGATGAACAGATTGATGGAGATGGAGATCCCCTAAGCGACTCATAAATCTGTGATGATGTCGTTCTTACTATTATGTTCTACTTTCACGTGATTATGTTTTGTCTACATATGTGGTAATGAAGTAGAACGATCCCTCGGCAATGTTTAAGTGTTTATGCTCCCCCAAGCCTTGCATTGTCATAAGTCTTGTACATTCGGTGGTGGGTCTATGAAATTAGGGTGCCACTGATTTTCCTTGACTAGACAAGTTCGTATTGGATACTTACTGCATAAGGTTTGGTTGCTTAGATGAGGTCATCCTAACGGTTAGGGACCTTGGAGCATGAGTCGTTGGTAACACAAGCATAGAGATGCTATCCAACAACAAGAGTCATATTTGATATGATTAGCAAGGAGTTGCTTACCGATCTACCATGTCTTCTAGCGGTGATGCTAAAGCTCACTAGTCGACTTGTTAGTTGTGGGTCTTGAATCACTAAATTTCAATTGAGGGATATTGATTTTAGTGGGAGTAGATTTTATTCAGAATATGATTTACTCTATCATGGATACTTTGTCTTAGTATTTTGCATTACTTTTATTGTAGATTAATGGCATCCACTAAGCAACCATTTACTTTGCGTTCAATTCTTGAGAAAGATAAGTTGAATGGAACAAACTATGCGGATTGGATTCGCAATCTGAGAATTGTTCTCAGGGCTGAGAAAAAGGAACATGTTCTAGACACCCCAGTACCTGAAGAGCCTGATGAGAATGCACCTGCTGCTGATAGAACCGCTTACAGGAGAGCATTAGATGCTGATCTTGAAGTGAGTTGCTTAATGCTTGCTTGTATGGAACCAGAGCTGCAAATGCAGTTTGATAACAACCATCGTGCGCGTGATATGATCGTGGCGCTTAATGAGATGTTCGAAACTCAAGCCAGGACTGAAAGGTTCAATGTGTCCAAGGCTTTTGTTGAATCCAAGCTAGCAGAGGGTGCACCTGTTGGACCACACGTGATCAAAATGGTTGGTCACACTCAGAGGTTGGAGAAGCTTGGCTTCCCACTTGACCAAGCGTTGGCAACTGATTTCATCCTTGCATCGCTTCCACCCAGCTGTGGAAACTTCATCTCGAACTACCATTTGCATGGGGCGGAGAGGGGCTTGAATGAATTGTGTGGCATGTTGAAAACAGCAGAGGCTGACATCAAGAAAGGCGCTGGCAGCAACCATGTGATGGCAGTACAAAACCGGTCTAAGTTTAAGAGAAAGGGCAATTCTTGGAAGAAGAATAAGGGCAAGGCTAAAGATGAGATCTCTAAGCCAAAACTACATGCGCCCAAGACTAGTGTACCTGCTGATACAGTGTGCTTTCATTGTGGTGGGAAAGGTCACTACAAGAGGAGCTGCAAGTTGTATCTTGAATCCTTGAAGAAGGATGGCGGTAGTAAAGGTACTCCCGTTTATCATACACTTGTTGTTCATATTACAGACATTTTCCTCGCTAACTCTTATATCAATTCTTGGGTATTTGATACCGGATCGGTTGCTCATATTTGCAATACGATGCAGGGAATGATAAGAAGTAGAAGCGTTGGAAAAGGCGAAGTTGATTTTCGCGTGGGCAATATTGTAAGAGTTGCTGCATTGAACGTCGGGACGATGCAACTTCACCTACCATCAGGATTTATTTTGGAATTGAATAATTGTTATTTTGTTCCTAGTTTAAGTCGAAACATTGTGTCACCTTCATGCTTGATGAAGGATGGTTATTCATTTGCGAGTAAAGACAATGGTTGTGTGATCTCTAAGAATGATATGTTTGTGGCTTTTGCATCCATTGTGAATGGATTATTTATTTTAGATCTTGATGATGCGCCTGTCTGTAATGTTAGTGCTAAACGGCCTCGGCTTAATGAGTTAAGTCCTACATATATGTGGCATTGTCGCTTGGGTCATATAAGCGAGAATCGCATGAAGAGGCTCCATTCTGATGGGCTTCTAACTTCGTTTGATTTTGAATCATACAAGACATGTGAGGCATGCCTTCTAGGCAAAATGACCAAGACGCCTTTCACAGGTTTTCCTGAAAGGGCGGCTGACTTGTTGGAACTTGTACATACGAATGTATGTGGACCAATGAGCACGACAGCTAGAGGTGGATTTCAATACTTCGTAACTTTCACTGATGATTTTAGTAGATATGGCTATGTCTACTTAATGAAACATAAGTCTGAAACATTTGAAAAGTTCAAAGAATTTCAGAATGAAGTAGAGAATCAACGAGGCAAGAAAATTAAGGCCTTGCGATCTGATCGTGGAGGCGAATATTTGAGCCACGAGTTTAGCAATCATCTAAAGAGTTGCGGAATAGTTCCACAGCTTACGCCGCCAGGAACGCCTCAGAGAAACGGCGTGTCCGAGCGACGTAATCGGACTTTGTTGGACATGGTTCGATCTATGATGAGTCAATGTGACCTACCTTTATCGTTTTGGGGATACGCTCTAGAAACAGCCGCTTTCACTTTAAATAAGGTACCGTCTATGTCCGTAGTTAAGACACCATATGAGATGTGGACTGGGAAGAGTCCTAGTTTGTCTTTTCTAAAGATTTGGGGTTGTGAAGTTCATGTCAAACGGCTTATATCAGATAAGCTAACATCCAAATCGGACAAATGTTTTTTCGTGGGATATCCAAAGGAGACTTTAGGATATTATTTCTACAACCGCTCAGAGGGCAAAGTGTTTGTTGCTCAAAATGGTGTTTTCTTAGAGAAAGAGTTTCTCAAAAGAGAGAAGAGTGGACAAAAGGTGTATCTTGAAGAAGTTCAGGATGAGCCAATAGGGAATGACTCTACAAGTGACGCTAATGTAGCTGAACAAGTTGAGGTACCCGTGGCAATTGAGATACCACCACAGCCACGAAGATCAGCTAGACTCCGTGCATTACGTGGGGACTTGTTATTATTAGACGATGACGAACCTGCGACATACGCGGAAGCTATGATGGACCCAGATTCCGAGAAGTGGCAAAGTGCTATGAGATCCGAAATAGATTCCATGAGTGAAAATCAAGTTTGGAACTTGGTTGATCTGCGTGAAGGGGTTAGACCCATAGAGTGCAAATGGATCTTTAAAAAGAAAAAGGATATGGACGAAAATGTTCACGTCTATAAAGCTCGACTTGTCGCAAAAGGTTTTCGACAAGTTCAAGGGATTGACTACGACGAGACTTTCTCGCCGGTAGCGATGCTTAAATCTATCCGGATCATTCTAGCAATAGCTGCTTATTTCGATTACGAGATTTGGCAGATGGATGTTAAAACAGCCTTTCTAAATGGGAATTTAGAAGAGGATGTGTATATGATATAGCCCGAAGGTTTTGTTGATCCTAATAATGCTGGAAAAATATGCAAGCTTAAGAAATCCATTTATGGATTAAAGCAAGCATCTCGGAGTTGGAACATTCGTTTTGACGAAGTAGTCAAAGGGTTTGGTTTTCATCAGAACGAAGAAGAACCTTGTGTTTACAAGAAGGAAAGTGGGAGCGCCGTAATATTTCTAATCTTATATGTGGATGACATATTATTGATTGGAAATGACATTCCGATGTTGCAATCTATAAAGACTTCATTCAATAATAGTTTTTCAATGAAGGATTTAGGAGAAGCAACATACATTCTGGGCATAAAGATCTATAGAGATAGATCGAAGAGGCTTTTAGGATTAAGCCAAGATATGTACATTGACAAGATACTGAAATGGTTCAGCATGGAGCAATCCAAGAAAGGATTCCTACCTATGTCACATGGGATGCGCTTTAGTGATAAACAGTGTCCTCAGAATGATGAGGAACGAGAGCGCATGAGTAAGGTTCCATATGCTTCGGCCGTTGGTTCCATAATGTACTCCATGATATGTACTCGCCCAGATGTCTCATATGCTCTAAGTGTTGCGAGCAGATATCAAGCTAATCCAGGTGAGAGTCACTGGACGCTTGTTAAAAACATCCTTAAGTACTTAAGAAGGACTAAAGATGTGTTCCTAATCTATGGAGGTGAGGAGGAGCTCGTTGTAAATGGTTACAGCGATGCTAGCTTCCAAACCGACACGGATGATTCACAGTCTCAATCAGGTTTTGTGTTCACAATAAATGGTGGTGCCGTTAGTTGGAAAAGTTCCAAGCAGGAGACAGTCACTGATTCTACAGCAGAAGCCGAGTACATTGCAGCTTCAGAAGCTGCAAAGGAAGGTGTTTGGATGAGGAGGTTCCTCATTGAGCTTGGTGTTTTTCCTAATGCGTCTAGCCCATTGAACATGCATTGTGATAACAATGGGGCGATAGCGCAGGCTAAGGAGCCAAGGAATCACCAGAAGAACAAACATGTACTTCGGAAATTTCACCTCATTCGAGAGTTCATTAGAAGAGATGAAATCAAGATGTGCAAAATACATACAGATTTGAATGTTGCAGATCCTTTGACAAAGGCTCTTCCACAGCCTAAACATGAGGCGCACATGAGAGCTATGGGTATTAGATATCTTCGAGATTAACTCTAGTGCAAGTGGGAGACTGTTGGTAGTATGCCCTAGAGGTAATCATAGAGATGATGATGCTACGATTGTATCCATGATATATTTATGTGTTTATTGAATATCCATTAAAGACAACTTGTATTGATCAATAGTTATGTGAATTGTTTGTGAAACTCTTTTACATGTATGGCTATTCTAAACTTGTCCCTAATCGGAGTTCGTGTAGTAACACACATGAATATTAGATCAGCACATTATTAGTTGATGACTACGTTTCACAAGTCATGGACATAGAGATGTCAAACTAATAATGTGGGCGCATCGCTTCCTCCCCGTACGTGTGAGATTCCTCGGAGGTGCTGCATCTGGAGCACAAGGACGAACCGCACGAGGGACGATTCGCGAGTGAAGGACGGACGTGTGACGGACGACCACGCAACTGCACGGCACTGCTGCGACGCGTTCAATTACATCGAGTCGTCTCCGCTGCATCTGCGCGTCTAGTGGTAATCCTGTAACCTGTAACTAGCAGTAGATCTTGGTTTATGAGGTAGAAAATTTTGATTTGTCGGCTAGCGTAGCAACCTCATAACCCTACAATTTCTATGAAACTGAAGATCACCTTATTAAACAACACATACAGACTAGATAAATGGATCAGATCGATTTCAACATGTTTTCATTTTAAAAAAGGAAATAGATTTCATGGTTAATTATATTTGTATTAGGTTAGATAGATTCAATTAACACATATAGATCAAGAATAAGTGCTGCAGTTAGCATCCATGCATGGAATTTACACATACAAGAGGAACAAAATATATTGGCACTGATTATTTATTGTATTGTGACACCAAAATATCGCCAATGGGAGCCCTGCTCTGACTTCACCCTTTGTTTTATCCCCACTAGAAACAGCTTTTAAATTGTTTTTATCTCAAAGATAGTTAAGCTTTTTGGTGTGATTAATTAAGAAAGAAGATCATAAGGTTGGGTGATACGATGACTTAAAGTTGTAGGCTTTTTCCATCTACAGATATATGCAGTATATAGTACTGATCTGATAGTGTCAAATTGGTGTATATTTGTAAATATATATGTTGATCTGGAGTACATGCATGGCTCAAACAAAGACATTGGTTCTTTTTTATTTTTTTCCCTGAAAAGTAAAGCAGAAAAATTAGTTCCTAAATGAAAGATGAAACCCCATTTTTCAAACTGTTTGTAACACATCCATTTTAATGCATTTCCCATGAGGTTTTCTTACATTGAAATGATCAATATTGACTGGTTGCATATAGGCAATTAACATTTGTTTTGTTTCAAAAATTGTCTCAGAGTACTTATATAACAGTCTAGTCATCGACCGCCTCACGCATTCAGCGAGACGGTGATTGATTCTTCTACAAGAACAGTGTTTTCTTGTAGTGAAAAACGAAATACGGAGGAAATTTAACGAGCTTGAAAGCTCAACCGCTACCAGACTAGCGAGCTATCCTGAAGGTGGTAATATTTTCTGTCAACAGACCAGATTGGGACTAATAACGGCGCAAGCAATTGATGGTTGAAATAATTAAATATTAACATGACATGGCCACTTGCAAGTATATAAAACTGTATTATCAGCAACATGGCTGCTGATAAGGAGATATACAATTCATTATCATTAGTGCTATGCCATGTTGCTTTGCTTTCATGGTTATTTCTAACTTATGCAGAAGTAATTAATTAATTTTTTTTAATTCCAAGCGTACCATTTATTATATACATATGCAACAAAAAATATTTTGGGTATCAAAAACCATAATGTAAAACCCGAAGCCTCGAGTAGAGAGAATAGAAGATATTGCTGGGACTCAGCGTGCCAGTCAACTTCAGCCTGAGACGTGCCCGTCAAACCACACGAAGGCGGCGACCAAATGTGTTACACATCTCAGGAGACTTGACAAAAATTCGCTTGAGCTCTACAACATCTCAAATGCTCTAAACTCGTACTCATATGAAAATTTTAGTTACACATGCTCACCTGTTGCTTACAGAGACAACAATGATGATGCCTCCCTCATCCATGGCACATCCAGTCAGTGAGATCACCTGTTGCTGTTAGGGATAAAAATATTAAATAGAGAAAATTTAATATATGGTTAGATATATGTGTCAAAAAATAATAGATAAACATTAACAAATAGAGAAACTTAATGCATGTTCAAGACATTAAGAAAATCACATCAATCTAAATAACTAATCTACAAGATATTTAGAAAATTTTAGAAAGGTATGGCCCGCTAATTTTAGGTCTTTGTATGCTTTGTCGTTGATCGGCTATCTAAAGTGTCACTAGGGCCACCAGCCTCAATGAAACCCACTAGCTCAGCAGGAGCCTTTGAAATGTTGTATGCGCCGTTTGACGAGATGATATGGTCGAAGATGAATCCACATAGTTGTTCAGCAAGGCCGAAGCAAACATGTGGTAGCAATTTACTTGTCGGGAGCTTTAATTTCTGCAAATGGAAGGATTAAAGATGTGGAACGGTACTATGTGTTTAGAAAATTGGATTTATGTCTTAAGAGACATGGCGAACCTCAGCATCCGTAATGTTCCAGTTGCCGTCCTCCATGAAAACCCACATAAATCTCATCACGTAGAACCCACATGTGCTCGTGCCCGGATCTTGACGTGAGCAATAAGGGTGGCACCAAACTCGGAATTTATTTGCACACGGAGCGTGTCGAATACACTTCTTCTTATACTTCACAAGTGCCTTATCTAGGATGTGAATGAGGGATTGGTAGTTGGCTTGTGGTTTCCTCGTTCCATCCATGACGACAATCTTGGAATCGTTTAAATGGATCACAATAAGAATCCAGTGAGGCCTACATACAAGGAAAGAGAACAATTAACATCTTCAAGTACAACGATGAGAGGTACAACGATAATGCCACACTTACTTAAAGTGGTAGGGCAAAAGGATGGTATTCATGTCCTGCAGCTTGACAAAGGATGTGTAAAGGTAGTTCAGCACTTCTTGGGAGGACCATTCGCCTGCCTCAATATTAGAGGAATTGACTATTTGTGGATCGAGGAATCCTAGCTTGTTATGGGTCGCTCTACATTCAAGCGCCCCCATTCTGCATAAGGAAAAAAATTAGACACACAACGAGGATATTTACTTAGAAAAATGGCGAGAGGTCGAGTATACTTACAATGCCCATAACTGAATTACCGATAAGTCTAGCTCCCTCAGATTGTATAGATGAAATAGTTCTTTAAATGGGACCCAAACTATACCATCACAGTGATGAAAGTCCTTGTCCTTATAAAAGACGAGGAACATCTCTTTACCCTCCTTGGCCATCTGTAAGTACCACTCTTCTACCCTTCTCATTTGAGTACATTTGCCAACGACCTTGCGATATTCGTCGGTAGTCAAAGAATGACCAAGCTTGAACTGAGCTGCCAATGGGGCCATCTCAATATTATCCACATCATCCAAATTTTTCAGCCCTGCCTCTTTTAGAAAGTCTTGCATAGTCTTACTGGCCTTATCTTTCTCGAATTCTTTCTTGGAAAATTCTTGCAATCCCTTTTTCTTGATCGTGCGTCGGAAGTACGTAATAGGTTGCTTTCGGGCAGGTGGCCTTGCCATGCAAATGAAGTGATCCTGTACTTCAACTGGCACTTTCAAAGATGGCTCCGACCTGTTAGGCAATGGCATCTTCTTGGTCTTCTTCAGAGATGGTGGTTCAGACATATGGGAAGCTTTACAGAGGCGCCCCCTCTTTTTCGGCGGGTCTGAAGAAGCTAGGCTCTGATGTGCTGCCTTTTGAGGAGATGGGCTCTTACATTGTGTTAACGACCAAATTTGGTAAATCAAATATTAGATCTGAAGATAGAATCAAAGCAGATTTGGAGGAAGCTGGCGGTTACCAAAACAGAGCAAGAATCGGTTGGTGACCGAATCGGCTACGGTGTCTATCGACTGGTGACCGAATCGGCTATTGTGACCATCGGCTGAGACAGAGTCGGACAAGGATAGCCGATGTAGCCGATTCCGGTGAAAGAATAACAGAGTCTTTGTCGGGGTCGATTGGTGAGCTTCATGAGGATTCCCATATACGGATTGGGTCCGAAGGAGGGAATTGTATCTATTGCTTAGGATATAATGTTAGTTTCCTAGTAGATACTGTCGGTTAGAGTCTGTATTAGGAAACTGTCTTTAATGTGAGTTGTAATAGAGAGAGGGGTCGTGTCCGATAAGGACTTATTGTGGAGTTCTGGGTATAAATTAAGCCCAGGTTCGTGTAAAGACAACAGATCAATACAACAACTTCGGCGCATCGCCACCTTTACTCTTTCATCGTTTTTTTCGACGAGTTCTTGCTTTCGGGTTGGGCTGCATCGGTTTCGATCTCCAGCAAGAGGTAAAACTTGTTATGGCGGCTTGCGCTCTCGGGATTAGTGCTTCCATCTTCATGACACTCTAATCTGGTTTGTGTAAATCGTCGAATTATCATATATATTGTGTAATCTGGATTGATATCAGCATATAACTCAGATTGGTGAATAACTGTTCTACAGAGAACTAGCCGATAGAGTTATATATTGATGCTGGTTTAGATTACACGATATATCTACCATCTCGAAAAGGTTTTCATCGACTTGTTCATCTAGGCATTGTGTTTCTTTACATATTTGGTGCTGCATCAGTTAGGTTTGACCTACTAAATCATGTTTAGAACCATAGTCCCTAGCCTGCCTATGATTACTAATAGAGATAGCGTCGGGGTTTCAGCCGACCTTACCTGGTTTAATTGTCTTGTTATCTTGATATATTAAATCTGCCCTTTATATCGAGATATTAACTTAATAAAATATATTGAGCTCGTTGTCAAATCTGGTTAGGGTCATCTTAACACTAGTTTGACAGTTTGTTTAATATATTTTGTTCATGGTAATATCTCTGTATAAAGTGGTATCGGAGTACTAGCCGATACTTGTTAAATTTGCTTAATCGGCTATGCTATGAGCTTGTGTAATCTACGCCTCATGATATATTTAGGCATAAGTGGTTTATACTGTCTCGGCGCCCTGTCCGATCTATCCCAATCACTTAGTTTAAAATATGTTTTGAGGCTTAGATTATATTTTGTTGATATCTACAGCCGATTGAGTAGATTTAGCTTTATCTTGCTTTATCTGTTATAGCCGATTTAATGCATCTTGCATCGGCTCAATGCTCAATGATATGTCATCGGTAAACCAGCCGATCGGCTATCATTGGTGGATTTAATTGCACTTTCGTTGTTTCTTATTGGTTGCAGGATCAAACCAATTGGCACGCCTAGAACCCGAAAGAAGTCTTTGGACCTGCACTGGAGCTAAGCAGATCTCCCAGGCCAGTGTGTGTTTTTTGCATCAACACGCTTTTGGCACGCCCGGTGGGACCCGAAGAATTTTCATCATGGTAGACTCCAAGAAAACTGACGTTGACCCAGACAATATTATTCCAATGACAGTGGACAAGTTGACGTCGGAGCAAAAGGCAGAGCTGGAGGATATAATGAACAAACTCCAAAACCAGTACTTGCATTCCTTTGTCCAGACTAGAGCAGGAACGGTGGTTTAGAGATACAAAGTGACTTTGCCCAACAATGAAGAGCCAGAGTCAAGTTCTGGGAAGGAAAAAGGAGTCAAGCAAGAGGAATCTCCTGAAAAGCCCAGGAATTTGCAAGATCGGATCGACTATGCTGTGCATCATGCTTTGATCAACCAGTCGGGAGTGCTGGTCAACACTTTAACAAATATTGTCAAGTCTGTGGTTGACGGTACTATCGCTGAACATCAAGCCAAAGGACCAATATTCTTACCAGATGGGGTCTTCCCGCAATACAGGCCGCTTATGACCAGCCAGCCAAAGCCTGCCAATGTAGCCCCAGGACAGCTGATGACGTCAACATCGGCTACAGGTCAACAGGAAATATCAGCATCAGTACAGAAGCACGTAGAGTTCAATCCTCATGTACTGGTCCGACAACAACCTCAGCACGTAAGGCATAACATACCACAGATATCAGCTGAGCAAGTTGCAACTATGTTCAATTCCACTCCGCCAGTTGCTCAGCCGATCATGCATACACCGGCAAGACAGCAAGTGCCAACCTTCCAGCAACAGGCTGCCAACACTCAATATGTTCCTAATCAACAAGATTTTAGTGCTCCGCGAATTCCTCAGTCCCACGCAAGTGGTAATCTTAATTATCAATTTCAACCTCATTCACCACAGGTGCAGTATCGGCAGAGAATGTCTCCTCAGCCATATCATCAACCGCAGTATTATCAAGATGAGCCGATACAGCCACAGCATCAAGATGGGACTCGGCAGAAACCTTGGGCCGATATGATAGCTGATGTAATGAGAGAACAGTTCGGATTAAAGCCAAGGGATGGTGACAACCTGTATCGGCATCCATACCCAGAGTATTTTGAAAGAGTGCCATTACCGAGCCGATACAAGGTCCCAGACTTTTCAAAGTTCTCAGGACAAGATAATGTATCAACTTATGAGCATGTTAGCCGATTTTTAGCTCAGTGTGGTGAAGCATCGGCTACGGACGCGTTAAGAGTCAGGCTATTTCCTTTGTCTCTGTCTGGATCGGCTTTCACATGGTTTTCATCTTTACCTTACAATTCCATTCACAGTTGGGCCGATCTGGAAAAACAATTTCACAAATATTTCTACAGTGGGGTGCATGAGATGAAATTGTCTGATTTGACAAGCATTAGGCAGAAACGAGAAGAGTCTATCCAAGATTATATCCAGAGATTCAGGGAAGTCAGAAACAGATGTTACAGCCTGACATTGACAGATTCTCAATTAGCCGATTTGGCCTTCCAAGGTTTGTTAACCCCAATCAAAGAGAGGTTTTCGGCTCAAGACTTTGATAGTTTGGCTCATTTGGCCCAAAAGATAACAGCGCACGAACAAAGATTTCAAGAGGCCAATAGAGCATTCAAGAAGGTGAACTTCATTAACTCTTATGTTTCCGATTCTGAGGAAGAGGAGGTTCCCGAAGTAGCAGCAGCCGAGTGGGCAAGAAACAAGAAGGTGATTCCATGCCAATGGGTCAAGAGCTCTGGGAAAGAGGAGAAATATGATTTTGATGTCAATAAGGCTGATAAAATTTTTGATCTTTTGCTTCGGGAGAAACAAATTCAGCTGCCTGCTGGTCATGTGATTCCATCGGCTGAGGAATTAGGGAGGAGGAAATACTGCAAGTGGCACAACACAGGGTCTCATAGTACTAATGAATGCAAAGTTTTTCGGCAACAGATCCAGGTAGCCATTGAACAAGGCAGGATAAAATTTGATGACTCCAAGAAGCCGATGAGGATTGATGGTAATCCTTTTCCTATCAACATGGTTCATGCAAGTGGTAGGACAGCCGACAGAAGGGATAGTCGGTTCAATAAGTTTGACTCTACAAGCATGATCAATAAATATCAAAAGAGATATGATCGGCAAGAGAGCCAATATTATGAGGATGATGATGGCTTTGATTCACATTGGAACTGCGAATTTTTCATATTTTGTTGGAACAAAGGCATGAGGTTACCATCGATAGAAGATTGCCCAGGTTGTTCTAATGCCGATACGAATTATAATGAGAATTTTAGCCGATTTCGTCTTAAAGAAGATCGGCTGATGCAAAGGAAGTTGCCTGTTCATCAGAGGTTGGGCCCAATTCATCAAGATTATTTCCAGGAGGAGGATGCTGAAGATACTTCAAGAGCTCAATGGTGTCCTTCTGGGATTTTTTCCAAAAGTCAGAAGAGAAGGGTTCAGAGGATGAGGAGCAGGGAACAATTTCAGGAAGTTGAACAAGAGATTGATCATCGGCTGAAGAGAGCAAAAACAAAACAGGAATGGCGTGTTAAGAACAAAATAATACCAGCCGATGAGAGTAAAACCGATGAGGCAAGAAGGATAGTTAAAGGAAAAGCCATTGCTTCTTCGTCGGTCAACATGGTATTTGTGCTACCCGCAGAGTTTGGGGTTAATCAAGACGATGCGGACATCATGGAAGAATCTTGTGCCAGATGGGTAGTGTCACCAGAACAGGCTGTTTTCGAGAAACCCGAAGGAACAGAGAATCGGCATCTTAAGCCATTGTATGTCAAAGGATTTGTTAATGGCAAGCCGATATCCAAAATGTTAGTTGATGGTGGGGCTGCAGTGAATCTAATGCCGTATGCGACGTTTAAGAAATTGGGAAGGAATTCGGAGGATCTCATCAAGACTAATATGGTTCTTAAAGATTTTGGTGGCAATCCTTCAGAGGCCAAGGGGGTTCTTAATGTAGAATTGACAATCGGCAGCAAAACGGTTCCTACTACATTCTTTGTCATTGATGGGAAAGGTTCATATAGCTTACTGCTTGGAAGGGATTGGATTCATGCTAATTGTTGTATTCCTTCAACCATGCATCAAAGCTTAATCCAATGGCAAGGTGACAAGATAGAGGTTGTTCCAGCTGACAGGTCAGTACACGTTGCTAGTGCCGATTTATCTGTTTGGGAGATGGATGGAATTGATTGCTTATCAGGGAAAATCTGGCAAGGAGATTATCTAAAAGTGTCTGATTGTGATATACAACCGATCGGAGATGGAGAACCCCAATTGTTGCTTTGAGGGTGCTGTGGAGGGTCCCAATTTCTATACTGAAGATGCTGTAGATGATCTCGATGGCAAGTTAGGTCAGGGTTTTATGTCGGCTGACGAGTTAGAAGAAGTTGATATTGGGTCAGGAGATAGGTCTAGGCCGACATTCATCAGTAAAAATTTATTATCTGACTTCAAGATTAAGTTAATAGAGCTTTTAAAAGAATATAGTGATTGTTTTGCTTGGGAGTATTCTGAGATGCCAGGACTCAGCCGATCGATTGTTGAACATCGGCTTCCTATCAAGCCGGGATATCGGCCATATAAACAGTCACCTAGACGATGTAAAGCTGATATGTATGATGCGATTAAAGCTGAAATTACTCGTTTATATGATGCTGGTTTTATTCGTCCATGCCGATATGCTGAGTGGGTTTCTAATATAGTTCCGGTAATTAAGAAAAATGGCAAGCTTAGGGTTTGCATCGACTTCAGGGATTTAAACAAGGCTACTCCTAAGGATGAATACCCAATGCCGATTGCCGATCAGTTGGTAGATGCTGCTTCGGGACATAAGATTATAAGTTTTATGGATGGCAATGCTGGATATAATCAGATTTTGATGGCGGAGGAAGACATTCCCAAGACTGCTTTTAGGTGTCCTGGTGCAATCGGTTTGTATGAGTGGGTTGTCATGACTTTTGGGTTGAAGAGTGCTGGAGCTACATATCAAAGAGCCATGAATTATATCTTTCATGATCTGATCGGTTTATTGGTTGAAATCTATATTGATGATGTAGTGGTAAAATCTAAAGAGGTTGTTGATCATATAGCCGATCTAAGGAAAGTATTTGAGAGAACAAGGAAATATGGCTTAAAAATGAATCCCACTAAGTGTGCTTTTGGTGTATCGGCTGGACAATTTTTAGGTTTTCTTGTGCATGAGAGGGGTATTGAGGTACCGCAAAGGAGTATTAGCGCAATACAGAAAATCCAGCCTCCAGAAGACAAGAAACAGTTGCAATCTTTGATCGGCAAGATAAATTTTATCAGGAGATTTATTTCTAATTTGTCTGGGAAATTAGAGCCTTTCACGCCTTTACTCAGACTTAAAGCCGATCAGGAGTTTACATGGGGGGCAGAGCAACAGAAGGCTTTGGATAATATTAAGAAATACTTGAGTTCTCCTCCAGTTTTGGTTTCTCCACAGAAAGGAGTGCCTTTTAAATTATACTTGTCAGCCGATGAGAGGTCAATCGGCTCGATCCTAATCCAGGAGTTCGACGGTAAAGAGAGAGTAATCTTTTATTTGAGCAGAAGACTTTTGGATGCAGAGACCAGGTATTCTTCAGTGGAGAAGTTGTGCTTATGCTTGTATTTTTCATGTACGAAGTTGAGGCATTATTTGTTATCCAATGAATGTACTATCGTTTGTAAGGCCGATGTGGTTAAATATATGCTATCGGCTCCAGTATTGAAAGGAAGGGTTGGAAAGTGGATTTATGCCTTAACAGAATTTGATCTCAAGTATGAGTCACCTAAAGCTATTAAGGGGCAAGCTATAGCCGATTTTATTGTGGAACATCGTGATGATTCGATCGGCTCGGTGGATATTGCGCCTTGGACGTTATTTTTTGATGGATCGGTTTGTACTCATGGCTGCGGCATCGGATTGGTTATTATATCACCAAGAGGGGCAAGTTTTGAATTTGCTTTTACCATCAAGCCATATGCTACAAATAATCAAGCTGAGTATGAGGCAGTTCTCAAAGGTTTGCAACTTTTGAAGGAGTTTGAAGCCGATGCTATTGAAGTCATGGGTGATTCATTGCTGATAATTAGTCAACTAGCCGGAGAATATGAATGCAAGAACGATGTATTGATGGCTTATTATGAAAAGTGTCAGGCGTTAATAGATGAGTTTCGGCTAGTGACGTTGAGATATGTTCCTCGGGAGCAGAATTTAGAGGCTAATGCTTTGGCTCAAGGGGCATCCGGATACAAGCCGATGATGACAGATGTTGAGATGGGGATTGTTACAATTGCAGCCGATGATTGGAGGTATGATGTGTTTCATTACTTAAAGGATCCTTCTCAATCGATTTCAAGGAAATTGAGGTATAAGGCTTTGAGATATGTCTTGTTAGATGATGAATTGTATTATCGGACGATTGATGGGGTGTTGCTGAAATGTCTAAGTGCTGATCAAGCCAAGGTTGTGATGGGAGAAGTACATGAAGGTATTTGTGGTACTCATCAATCGGCTCATAAAATGAAGTGGTTACTTCGGAGAGTTGGGTATTTTTTGGCCGACAATGTTGGAGGATTGCTTCAGATATTACAAGGGATGTCGAGATTGTCAGCAATTTGGATCCATTCAGAGAGCACCAGCATCGGCTATGAATCCAATAATCAAACCGTGGCCGTTCAGAGGCTGGGGAATTGATATGATCGGCCAGATCAATCCACCGTCAAGTAAAGGACATAAGTATATATTGGTAGCAACCGATTATTTTACAAAGTGGGTGGAAGCAGTTCCATTGAAGAAAGTTGATTCTGGGGATGCAGTTCAGTTCGTTAAAGAGCATATTATATACCGATTTGGTCTTCCACAAACAATCACGACTGATCAAGGATCTATTTTTGTGTCAGATGAGTTTGTTCAATCTATGGAGAGCATGGGGATCAGATTGTTGAATTCTTCGCCATATTATGCGCAAGCTAATGGACAGGCAGAAGCATCTAACAAAAGCTTGATTAAGTTGATTAAGAGGAAGATTGCCGATTTTCCAAAGCAGTGGCATAACCGATTGGCTGAGGCGTTATGGTCTTATCGGATGGCTTGTCATGGATCAATTCAAGTTCCTCCATATAAGTTAGTTTATGGGCATGAAGCAGTTTTGCCATGGGAGCATGTCATCGGCTCAAGGAGGATTGATTTACAAGATGAATTGACAGCCGGTGACTATCATAATCTTATGGTCGATGAGTCAGAGGACTTGGTTCAATCTAGAATGTCTGCTTTACAAAAGATAACAAAAGATAAGGAACGTGTTGCGCGACATTATAATAAAAAGGTGGTCCCGAAATCTTTTGAGGAGGGAGAATTGGTTTGGAAATTGATTCTGCCGATTGGAACTCGTGATAATAAGTTCGGCAAGTGGTCACCAAATTGGGAAGGACCTTTTCGGATTTACAAATCTGTTTCTAAAGGAGCCTACATGCTACAAGGGCTTGATGGAGAGGTATTTGGAAGAGCTCTTAATGGAAAATATCTGAAAAAGTATTACCCAAGTGTTTGGATTAATTCATGATTCGGCTGTATGTTGCCGATACATGGTAGCCGATGTGTTGACATCGCCTTTAGATGGCCGATATAAGTTATATCGCCCTTAGCACAATTCTTTTTAGTATAATCGGTTGTTTCATGGTTATTTGTTCTTAGCCGATTGTAATTTTGTGATGTTTCGTTCTCCATAACAAAATTAGGGGGCATATACACACAGAAAGATCACAGAAAGATCAAAATTTCATCAAAGATCAAAATATCATATCAAAATTTCACA
This sequence comes from Oryza officinalis, assembly GCA_008326285.1. Classification (NCBI taxonomy): domain Eukaryota; kingdom Viridiplantae; phylum Streptophyta; class Magnoliopsida; order Poales; family Poaceae; genus Oryza; species Oryza officinalis. The sequence goes on from BDMV01000002.1 coordinate 29,319,676, forward strand.
AATTTCAAAAATTTATCATCGGCTGATTCATGTTACAAGTTTTTGGATAGCCGATATGGCCCTTTGCCTAATTTGTTCTATTTCTTCTATGGCTTGGGCATCGGCTGCATCACTTCCTGGGATGACTTTCATGGATTTGTTCAGATCGGCTAAGTGTCTGATTGAGGACTTCAGCTTGGATTTTTGTTCTTCAATGGCTCTTGGTAAATCGGCAAGCTTCTGTTCCTCCAGTGATAACTCAGCATTGCAGGCTTCTAATTCAGCTAATAGTTCAATCTTCCTATTCTTTAGCCGATCTATATTGCTTTGGATAGAACTTGGCCCAGATATCATTTGATCAAGCTTGGTTTTTTCCTCGTTTATGGATTGCCGATTAGCATGGATGGTTGTCTCAAGATCTTTTCGCTCTCGCCTATCGGCTATCCTCTGCCTTGCTCTTTCCAGCTTGTGACGATATTGTTCAAGGAAAACTGCTGGGGAGATGATTTCGGCTACATCGTCTGGGATCTGGTCTTGAATGTCTTCAAATCTTGCTCTGATTGGTCCACAGTTGACAACCAAAGCATCAAGGGAACCTTCAAGCCGATGAGCAATATCCTTGAGAGTAGCCTTTAAGTCATCGGCTATAGGAGCAATAGCCTTGCTAGATGTTTCTTCTTCTTCATCCATGAATTGCCTTATGTCAAAAGAGAACATGTCGGCTAAGGCCTGAAAGAGACAAGATTGTTAGTTAATAGAATATTAATGGCCGATTTATATTTTTGATACAAATACTTACAGGAATAGGAGGAATCGGCTGATCTTCAATATGGTGACTGTCTCTAGCCGATGGAGTATGTTCACTTGAATCATGATGAATAGGAGTTGGAGAGCGGATCGGCTGAAATATAAAACGAGTTAATACGTGATGAAATAAGGGTTAAACAAATTCTGAAGGAAGTGTTACCGATGGAGGCGGTGCAGGTTTCTTTTTGGCAGCCGATTTCTTTTTCTACATAAGAAGGGTTAACACTGAGATCGGCAAAGAGAGTTATGGAAAGACTAAGAGTACAAAGTACATACCCGAGGTTGATATGTCTTGTGGATCGGCGTTGGTGGGGTTTGCTGAGGAATAGGGATGCTAATTGTTGGAGTTTCTTCTACTGTTTCACTCAGCTCGGCAGCTGCTTCATCGATGGCTTTTTCTATATCTTCTTCATCTGGATCATAGTTTTTCTGCTTTTTGGTGGTTTTCTTCTTTGTAGCCGGTGGAGCGATAGCCGATGACTTGATTCTTTTCCTCTTGCCAGTTTCAGAGGGAATCGGCTCACGTGTTTGCCCTTGGAGTAGGGAAGATGTCTTGGGGGCATTATAGCCGATGGTTGAAGGAGCCAATCCACCACCGTTGGGGAGAATTCCAGCAGCATAATTGATATTGATTCCGCTTCTGCTGACATGAGGAGGAGAAGACTCTGTGGTCTGCAAACAAAAGAAGAAAAGAGGTTAAGTTATTTTCTAAAGACAATCGGCTATCGATAAGGGTATTGAAAAAGAAGTGTGTTTACCTGTGGAATCATGTCTGGAATGATGTCAGTCAGATACATGGAAGCCGATTGGTGAAAAAGATGTTTTTTCCATTCAACCCACCATTGATCAAAAGTGGAGCTCCTTAGCATAGCCAACTCAATGTTTTCCAAACTTCCAAGGGGAGGTCCTTCTATGCTTAATAATCTGTCCATCATCAGAGCCGATGAGATTTCTCCTCTGGCTTGGATTTTTTCTGAAAAGAACAAGCCGATTGGCAACTGCCCCATTCCCATTTGTCTGGCAGCGCTCATAGGGTGATAGAATTCATAAGATATCTGGATGTTCCTGCCTTGATGGATGCCAACAGGAAGGATACAGGGGGTGATAGCCGTTGTAAAAACTTCTCTGGATTTCTCAAATTTTTCAGAATTTATTTCATCAAATCTGAAATCGGCTGGCAATTCAAAATCTGCAGAGAATTCATATGCAAACCAATTTCTGGAATCTTTTGGAAATCCATCATAAAAGTTGCCGAACCAGTCGACGAAGAGTTCAGCTGATAATTCTGATCCGGGATATGAAGATGCTGCCTCCCCGAATGACATACATCTTCTGGTTGTGACCTCGTCTCCGTCGTCATCTTTGGTCGGCTCAACCAAGGGAAAATCAGCTTCGGGCAAGGCTGGTCTCTTGGCAATTTTGATTGTATGCAGATTAAGCCATAACTGCAATAGCCACCAAGGTCCACCTGTGCCGATTACTGAGTTGGTAGCAAGCTTAGCCGATGCATTGCTCAAAGTCTGATATAAATAACCCAGGAGGTATTTGCCTAGTGGGAATTGCTTTTTGTTGACTAGAGCTTCGGCTATATGTTGCCAGTTGGTGGTTGGACCGCAGCTTGAACCACAAAACAAAAACTTTTCCAGCCACATCAAGAGGAAGGCTGCGTGTTCTTTAGGAGTGACAGGGCCAGATCCCATATTCAGAGAGATGAATCCACTCCAGCCTCCAATGCTTCTGGTTTTGAAAATATATTGGTTTTTGCTGTTCAAGCTGATAGGGTTAGCCGATGAGGTAATGTCTAGCCCAGTTATCATAGTGATGTCCAGAAGAGTTGGGCTCATTGGTCCTTGGTTGAAGAGGAAGGCATTCAAGGTGTTGGACCAAAAATAGCTGGCAGCCGATAGCATGGGTTCATCTTTGGCTAAATCGGCTATGGTTAGGGCTAAGCACTGAGCGATGCCGATTTCTTCCCAGTGAGTTTGTTTGCTAGCCGACATCCTCTTATACCATTCAGACCAAGTCTTGACAGCCGATGGCCAGGATTTAAAAGTGTTGGTCCAGTGGTTCAAACTAGGGTTGGTTAACTTAAAGGGGATCCTGTTTGTCTCGGCATTGATGATTTCTATGGGATCTTTGTTACCGATTGGGCCCAAGAAGTACCGATTGGGATGAACCAGGCTTGGGATTGCAACTTGGTGGGAGAGATGCTACAGAAAAGAAAGGGGAGAAGAAATAAATTACGAAGAAAAACTAATCTATGAGTAGAAAGAGGATTCGGCTGATGGGGTTACCTCAGGGAACTCGATGACCGGAGCGCTTGAAGGAGCTGCGGAAGACGACATCGTCGGAGATGGAGTTGTTGCTGACGAGGGAATCGTCTACGTGGTCGCCGGAGAATCCGATGAAGCTATTGCAAGAGTTGGAGGCGATTACGGTTGAGGCGATGAAAACGGGAGTAACGGCGTGAAAACCTTCAAGCGGTGGTTGCTATTTAAAGAAGGTGTGTGATAACGGTTGAAATAGAAACAGAACCCTAGATCGATTCGGAGAGGATTCAAGCAAATCCGCAACATTCCAAATATCGCGGACTTGGGGGGCATGTGTTAACGACCAAATTTGGTAAATCAAATATTGGATCTGAAGATAGAATCGAAGCGGATTTGGAGGAAGCTGGCGGTTACCAAAACAGAGCAAGAATCGGTTGGTGACCGAATCGGCTACGGTGTGTATCGGCTGGTGACCGAGTCGGCTATTGTGACCATCGGCTGAGACAGAGTCGGACAAGGATAGCCGATGTAGCCGATTCCGACGAGAGGATAACAGAGTCTTTGTCGGGTTCGGTTGGTGAGCTTCATGAGGATTCCCACATACGGATTGGGTCCGAAGAAGGGAATTGTATCTATTACTTAGGATATAATGTTAGTTTCCTAATAGATACTGTCGGTTAGAGTTTGTATTAGGGAATTGTCTTTAATATGAGTTGTAATAGAGATAAGAGTCGTGTCCGATAAGGACGTATTGTGTAATTCTGGGTATAAATTAAACCCAGGTTCGTGTAAAGAAAAGAACGAATCAATACAACTACTTCGGCGCATCGCCACCTTTACTCTTTCACTGTTTTTCGACGAGTTCTTGCTTTCGAGTTGGGCTGCATCGGCTTCGATCTCCGACAAGAGGTAAAACTTGTTATGGCGGCTTGCGCTCTCGGGATTAGTGCTTCCATCTTTATGACACTCTGATCCTGTTTGTGTGAATCGTCGAGTTATCATATATATTGTATAATCTGAATTGATATCAATATATAACTTAGATCGGTTGATGTCTGTTTCACAGAAAAGCAACCGATAGGGTTATATATCGCTGTTGATCTAGATTATATAATATATCTACCATCTCGAAAAGGTTTTCATCGACTTGATCATCTAGACATTATGTTTCTTTACATATTTGGTGCTGCATCAGTTAGGTTTGACCTACTAAATCATGTTTAGAACCATAGTTTCTAGCCTGTCTATGATTGCTAATAGAGATAGCGTCGGGGTTTCAGCCGATCTTACCTGGTTTAATTATCTTGTTATCTTGATATATTAAATCTGCCCTTTATATCGAGATATTAACTTAGTAAAATATATTGAGCTTGTTGTCAAATCTGGTTAGGATCATCTTAACATTAGTTTGACAAGTTGTTTAATATATTTTGTTCATGATAATATCTCTGTATAAAGTAGTATCGGAGTACTAGCCGATACATGTTAGATTTACCTAATCGGCTATGCTATGAACATGTATAATCTACGCTTTATAATATATTTAGACATAAGTGATTCATACTGTCTCGGCGCCCTGTCCGATCTATCCCAATCACTTGGTTTAAATATATTCTGAGACTTAGATTATATTTTGTTGATATCTACAGCCGATTGAGTAGATTTAGCTTTATCTTGCTTTATCTGTTATAGCCGATTTAATGCATCTTGCATCGGCTCAATGCTCAATGATATGTCATCGGCAAGCCAGCCGATCGGCTATCATTGGTGGATTTAACTGCGTTTTCTTTGTTTCTTATTGGTTGCAGGATCAAACCAATTGGCACGCCTAGAACCCGAAAGAAGTCTTTGGACCTGCACTGGAGCTAAGCAGATCTCCCAGGCCAGTGTGTGTTTTTTGCATCAACACATTATGCCGGTAGAGGAGACGGGCTCTTATGTGGCAATGGTGGTGGAGTTGGCATCCTTTGAGGGGAGGGAGGAAGTCCTTAAGAGCTAGACCCGCCATCGCTTGGCTCGTCATCACCATATCCTGAAGGGAAGATAATGAAACGCTTGCGCCACAGGATTATGTTGTGGACGGCTTCTCCAAGAGTGTTCACCCCCTCCTCAGGAGCAAAATCAAGCTGCACTGCCCTGTATCTCCTTGGCACGTCCTCCACTTCAACCCTTGAGTAGCCACTTGGTATCGGCTTACCGTGTATCCTTCCTTCCTCCGTTACGGGATGTGCCATAGCGCGTGCCACCTCTTAAATGATGTTTTGAAGTGGCACATGCAGCCTGCATGCAGTACGTATAGTGATGTCGTCCACGGGGTAATGAACCGTGTCCGGTTCTTGAGGAACCTCAGTTGAAGCGCAGCTGCTTTTCTTCCCACCTGGACTGACTGGTTACACGGCCAGCTCCATCCTGACTTTCAAGCCTCGCCATTACCAGTGTCATTTGTTCTTTCCATTGCCTTATCTCTTCCGATTGGTCTCTGGAATTTTTATTGCTCCGAGACCGGTACCTATGTCTGTCTTTAGGAAAACCTTCCCTCCATGGAACTAGGCCTATTCCTCCTGTGCGTCCCGGATGCTCAGGGTTCTGCAATGCAAGTGTAAGCTCATCTCTCTCCCTGCTCGCAAGAAATTACCTTCTAAGGACTTTTTGATGTTCACTAGAGTTCCCGATCTTCCGAAAGGTTCTGATAAACAACGATTTAGACGGAGTCGCGACACAAATCGATCCGGCTTCTTGAACGCGCACGCTCTTGAGCCCCGCAATCGCAGCACCACGTCTCCTCTGGTTATCACCCGTGTCGAAACGCGAGTGACCTCGCCGAGAAGGCTAATCCCTGTTTGCCAATCGAAGAACACAAACAAGAACGAGATAGAATACAACCAAAATTGCAGATGAATGATTAAGCTCACAAGTTGGGGTCTTACAAACCGATCTAGCGGCGAAACTGTTCTTGACAGATTAATCTAAGCAAAACCCAAAACCTAAAGATAGCGACGGCTACTGATATATGGAGTTTAGGGTCGTGCAAGCACCCCTTAATGCAACCCTAATGGGCTCCAACACGATACACGGGCCAAAGGCCCAAATACGGCGTCGCAGCACCGGGACAGATTCTGAACGTCAATTTGTTCGGTCAATTCCTGATGACTCGTAACGAATTTGGACATGGGACCAGAACCATTGGAAAGGTTATCTTCTTAGCTTTCCATCCATATAAATAATGCCCCAATCCGAGCACGTATGCGACCTGGGCGCCCGTTTTAGTGCAGACTGGTTCTGGACTCCGAATTGCACCCGAAGTCGACTTGGAGAAGGTCTTGGTTTGGTCCCCAATCAACTTCTTTGATATTCCATGCATTCATTATGCTCGGCTTCTTTTCCTTCATCCAAGCAAGTACCTCTGCAAACGAAAACAAACAAAACTCATTGTGTAGCAACGTATGTTCAAAAATATAACAAGTAAATCTTATGTAGAACTGGTTATGGTTAATCTTTGGCTGATTAATACACAAGGTAGTCATGGTTATATCCGAGCTAGTTGTGTCCTCATCACTTTTGATGGGCATCGTGGAGCCTCTGGGACACTTCTTGCTCTCGAGGACCCTTGTGTACGAACTCGCCTGTATCCGAGAGTGTTGAACCTCGGGCATATTGGTAATTCTTTCCCCGTTGACACCAGTCCTTTGTCTCGATCTCGATTCCCTTCTTCAGCAACTCATCTTCCCGGATTTGCCATTTGACTATGTTCTTAGCATATCCACTAGGGCCGAGACGGTGAGGGTATCGGTTTTTGGCCGCATTGGCCTGGTTCCTTTCGCTAATCTCCTTTGCCTCATCTGATGTTCTGTAGGCCACAAAGTCATCCCAGAAAAGACGACACCTTCGATAATTGGCATCTTCAAAATTTGGTGTCAGGCCCTTCTTGACAAACTTCCTATTAAGGTTCGTCTTCCACTTCTAGAAGCTGATGGACATCTTCTTAAGAGCCCCGAACTTTGCGAGTTCTTCTGAACCCTCGGGAAACTGGAATGTCCGCTTTAACTTTTCCCAAGCAAGTTCCTTGTCTCTGTCTGGTACCGTCCACTTCAATTCATCTCTATCACTGCTCTTCCAGTGCCGGTATTTGATGGGGATGTCATCCTTCACGATGACACCTATAGCATTGCCATATGGGGTGAGTGCCGATTGTGGAGCTATAGGGGTCCCATCTGCAGCTAACTCCGTGATAGTGTATAGACCTGAGGGCATCCTAGTTGGACCTCTAGCCTTTCTTCTTGCCGATGAGGTTGAAGTATTCGCAGAGTTCATAGTGGCCGAAGGATCAACCTCCTTCAAACATCAGTATAAATTAGTCATTCATATCCGACGATATATGTACTTTTAAGGTATTATTTGTTCTAAATGGGTTAATTTACCTCCATATTGTGTGGGTTATCACCGGGCTGATTCAAGTTTAGAAAGCCACTTGGGCTACCATTACCACCATCGCTTTCTCCAGAATTTGCAGGCCTACTGTTATCTTGTTCGCCTGACATTTCCGAATTTGTAGACCTAGGCTAGAACTATTGCTAGATAGATACAAGAAATTAGTGTTAGAATTTATTGTCCTCTTGATGATATTCTTCTAAATCTAGCAAAAGTTAAGTAATGCCATCTAATTCCATACGTAACTTGACTGGACCAGTAGGATCTAATTAAATAATTGCACGAGGTAGTAGCTAACCCAGCAGCGTGCATACATCAATTAAACTTAAACAATACAATATTTTGGAGCTAACCCACATGTGACAAGTGACAGTCTAATTAAAGAGTGCCATCAGCTTCAAAACTTAAACAATACTGTATTTTGGAGCTCGAAAAGAAAGAAAGGAAATAGTGCCATGACATGTTGGTTTAAAATGCTAGCAACAGTACAGCTTCAAAACTTATGCTATATAGTATTTTCAACTAGCTTTTAACAATCTGTACAAGCAAGCAAATATAAATGATTTGCCATATGTTCAGAAATTACCTCTTTAAAAATATTTGCTAAAGCTAGTTGGCAGCAGGGAGTGCGCAAGCAAATAGCTTGCAGGTCGACACCAAAATAGCTATGATTCCTCTAGGTGCAGCAGAAACCTGAATAAATCAATGGCATAAAAATTAATATACACATGGCATACATGAATTTGATGCATTCACATGTATATGCTGGTGGTGGGTTATTCTGTTCCCTAATCAGTTTAGAATTGTAGATTATTTGATCATGACTTGTGTATTCACCTGAGAAGTTTCCAGTGGGAGAAAATCAAGTGGAGGAAACGCTGACCAATTCAGATCTGAAGGAGAGATTGACTGAATCTGGAGATCTTTTTACAGAATCAGGTAAACTTATTTCTGGTTTAGGAGTGATTTCCCTGTACACATTCAAATTGACACATTCCTGCATCTCATGTATTGACTAATGTAGATTATGTACAGACAGTTATGTTTATCTGAAATTTCTGTACAATGATACAGCTTACATATATTTTTGTTTACAAGCACACTAGTTTCAAGTGGCTTACTGTTAGTTCATTGTTAAGGTGTGCTGGCTAGTGCAATGTACAACTCAACCATGTCTGATCTACATTAACTAACTATTCTGCCTGGTATACAATTGCTGGCTGTTGTTTCTCCTTCCTATTTGAATTTTTGGACAAAAGGCACGATGGCACAGCTTTTACTGAAAGCATAACAGCTGTTTTTCCTATTTGAATTTACTTATTTGTCTGCAATTCTCATGAATTTAAGTTAGGATGCACTGCAGAATTGAGAACTATGTTGGTTTATCTAGAAATTTGCCATCTAATGAGAAGTCTCAAATGTTTGGTATGAAGATGAAAATATCCTATAGAATGAATTGATTTTTTCATCTAACTTAAATTCTGAAAATAATCCAACAAGTACAATTAAGAATCAAACCAATGCTAGGTGTTCTGAAATTTTCAAGTACTATACATAAAGCCGTGTTTACCTTGCATATTTTTATTTGCATAATTTATGAGAACAAAAGGGAAAATATCGAAACAGTTGCATGTAGAATGTGTTTCCATCGGGACCAATTAGTGAAGTTCATCACTCTTAAGTCTCTTACCAATTAGGATGTAGAATTGTGGTCTTCTGAATCTCTGACTTATGACATGTTATGAATATGGCATCATATTTTGCACATCTTTGATAGCGAAGAATGGAGGACAGTGGCAAAGAATGGAGACACCACCTCCCGCCGCAGCAGCAGAAGCAGCACCTCGAGGAGAACACCACAGCGGCGGAGGAGGGCGGTGGTGAGGATGGAGGACAGTGGTGCTGGAGGAGAGCATCGGCGACGATGGAGGACGGCGGCGCTGGAGGAGAGCAGCGGCGACGATGGAGGACGGCGGCGCTGGAGGAGAGCAGCGGCCACGATGGAGGACGGCGGCGCTGGAGGAGGGCAGCGGCGGCGCTGGAGGAGGACGGGGATGGTGATGGAGGGCGCAAGCGGGCGGGCGAGGGGACCGCGGATCCGGAAGGAGGACGACGGTGGACTGCGACAGCGGTAGATCCAGGTAGGGAGAGGACCGATGGTGGTGCAGGAGGGGGATGGCGGTGGACGGCGACGGCGGGCGGCGGCCGGTAGAGCGATGGCGTCGGCAGGCTGATTTGGGGGAAATGGCGTCGGCAGGCTGGATTGGGAAACGGCGATGGTAGGATATATACAAGCCACATAGGTACCGGTTCGTATTTACAACCGGTACCTATTGTGGTAAAAGGTGCCAGTTTTAATTTGGAACCGGTACCTTTTGTATCATATAGGTACCAGTTCTTATTTAAAACCGGCATCTTTTACTACAATAGGTACCGGTTGTTAATACGAACCATTACCTATGGATATTCTGGGGGTACTATATAAAGTTACATTGTACAGATCACATATATGTGCCATATAATAGCTCCAACTTGTCATTGCATGACTTGGTGATCAATAATGATCTCTTCAGAAGTGTAGCTAGCTAAATGAAACTAATCCCATTTGTTAGTAAGTATGGGAACTCTGGGCCAAGACCTTAATTAACTGTGGCAAGTTGGATTAGTGTAGATGAGCTGCAGGCTCGTTAGACTTTTCCAAAAGACCCTATGAATTTTATGTTTATGTTGGTCTAATATACTTCCAAACAATACAGAGATGCAACCCAAAAATATGATCCAAAAACTATTAAAAAGTTAACTGTTTTTTAAATTTACTTATAAACATAAATCATATAATCGAGTGTTATATTTAAAGACGGTCGACTACTGTAATCGAGGTGGACGGTAGCAGCAAGGTCCTCGCTGACACCGACGGCCTCTTCGTCCCTGCCTACCCCAACCCTTTCACGATCGCTTCAACCTGTGACCACCTCCTTCACAATCATGGCGACGGCAAGCCCGCTCCCTCGCGCCGCTCTCATTCGCATACTTTGGGCAAGGCCGAAAAAGAGCGTACTTCCGGAATTCCAGGTGGGCCTAAGAAAAGTCATACCAAGTGACATGTATGATCCAAAATTACACATTCATGTTTGTTACAATAAAATTCAAACATGCAGGTCTATCACAATTACTCCTTCTTCATGGTCACTGCGTACATATGGTGCTTCTTCGTCGTCTTCGTCTTTCTGACTTTCTTCACCTCCTTCTACATCTGTTGCAAACGGTGGTAGCTCGTCGATTTGATCGTAGCCTTCCTCATCAGCGATATTCTCAACTCCGACAATGCTTCGCTTTCCATGGAGAACCACGTGGCGATCGGTCAACGAAGAAGGGTCTTTGACATAGAAAACTTGTGTACTCGTCATCTTGATAACCCACATTGTTTAAATCCACGATGAACATTCCGTACTTGTCAATCCTCAAACCACTTGGAATTTTGACCCATTGACACTGGAAAAGTGGTACCTTCAGCGGTCCATATTCAAGCTCCCAAATTACCTTTATATAACCATAGTACGTTTGTTCTACACTATTATTGTCGAAGGCGTCTATGCGAACATCACTATTTTGATACGAGCTCTTGGCATCCTGGGTTCTCGTGTAAAATGTATATCCATTAATGTCATACCCTTGGAATGAATGAATTGTGCTCGCAGGTCCCCGAGACAAAACATACAACTGGTCACTATTAGTATTCATAGCCATGATATGCTTTCGTAACCAATCGTCAAAATTCAACCTATGCTGCTTAGCTATCCATGCCTCTGATTTGCTTGGGTTCTCGCTGCGGAGTGTGTTATAATGCATGTCGACAAATGGAGCCACCAAGGCCGACTACTGGAGCACTACGAAATGTGCTTGCCGTAATGTTTCTAGGCTAGGGGTGAATATTACCTTATGCACTAGTGTACCTTTCCCTAGTAGCCTGCCCTCGTGTCAAGACAACGGCACACCAATGGGATGCAAATCCATATAGTCGATATAGAACTCAACCACCTCCTCTGTTGCATAACCCTCTATGATACTGCCTTCTGATCGAGCTCTATTACGCACATACTTCTTTATGATCCCCATGAACCTCTCGAAAGCCCACATGTTATGCAGATACACTGGGCCAAGAATCTTTATCTCTTTCATGAGATGTGACACGAGGTGAGTCATTATATCAAAAAATGATGGTGGAAAACACATCTCGAGCTAGCAAAGGGTAATGATTGCATCTGCTTGAGCTTGTCTAGCGTGCTTGGATCGATCACCTTCCAATATATAGCGTTGAAGAACGAGCACACCTTTATGATTGGGTTTCGAACCTTATCTGGCAAAATGCCTCTAATAGCAACAGGAAGAAGTTGTGTCATCAGCACGTGGCAATCATGTGACTTCATGCCCACTAATTTCTTCTCTTTCATGTTGACAAGTCTTTTAATGTTCGCAGAGTAACTAGAAGGGACTCGGACACCCTGCAGACACTCCAACATGCTTATTTTCTCTACGGCACTAAGGGTGTAGCACGCGGGAGGGATGTACTGGCGACCATTGGGACGTTCTTGAGGATGTAGCTCGGACCTGATGTTCATGTCTGCGTGGTCTCTCCGGGCTTTCAACGTGTCTTTTGTCTTGCCGGGTATGTTTAGCAGGAGTCCCATCAAACTCTCGCACACATTCTTCTCAACGTGCATCACGTCAATTGCGTGACGGACATCCAAATCTATCCAATATGGTAGTTCCCAAAAGATAGATTTCTTCTTCCAAAGAGGTTTCTCACCACCCTTGCTCGTTGTGCCTCGATTGCCTTGCCCCTTACCAAATATACATTCAATATCTTGTACCTCTTCAAAAATCTCTTTGCCGGTACGGTGTGTTGGAGCTATACCCTCCTTCACCGTGCCATCGAAATCTCTTGTATTGTTACGGTACTGGTGGCCGGCTGGAAGAAACCTACGATGGCGCATGTACACAGTCTTTCCGGAGTACTTCAGCCACCTGCTCGCTGTATCCCGCATGCACTGCACACATGCACAACCACCTTTCACTATTTGCCTGGATGTGTTACCAGCTGCAGGGTAATCTTGGATGGTAACGAACAACATTACCCTTAAGGTGAAGTACTTTCTTTTGTACGCATCCAACATCTGCACACCCCGGTCCCATAGAAACTTAAGATCATCCACTAATGGCCTGAAATAGACATCGATATCGTTGCCAGGTTGCTTGGGCCCTTGGATTAGAAGTGGCATCATAATATACTTACGCTTCATGCACAACCATGAAGGAAGGTTGTAGATAACAAGTGTCACTGGCCACGTGCTATGCCGACTGCTCATGTCACCGAATAGATTCATCCCGTCCATGCTCAGCCCAAACCTTATATTCCTAATTTCCTACACGAAATGCTTTTTGTACTTTCTATCTATCTTTCTCCATTGAGATCCATCGGCAGGGTGTCTTATCATTCCATCCTTATTACACTCTTCGTGGTGCCAACGCATCATCTTTGCATGTTTTTTGTTTGCATACATGCGTTCAATTCGAGGGATTATAGGAAAATACCACGCAACTTTAACGGGCACTTTCCTCTTTTTCAGGACTGGGCCACCACTATCATCATCAACATCATCATCATCATTAACTCCACCGTTATACCGCAGTGCTCCGCAAACTGGACATGTATCCAAGTCTGCATAGTCACCTCGATATAGGATATAGTCATTTCGACATGCGTGAATTTTCTGCACTTCCAGTCCGAGTGGGCAGACAACCTTCTTCGCTCGGTATGTTGTTTCTGGCAGTACATGACCCGCTAGAAGGAGGTCTCCAATCAGCTGTAGAAGCTCTGTGAAGCTCTTGTCACTCCAACCATTGGTTGATTTCATCTGCAGCAACGAGAGGATGACGTGTAACTTGGTGTGCTACTCATTGCATCCTGGATAAAGCGGGGTTTTTGAGTCCTCCACCATGCCCTTGAACTTCTCATATTGCCTGTCATCGTCGTAGGCTGTCTCCCCGTCACGTAACATCTGATCTAAACCATCTGATTCGTCAGTATCATATCCACCTCCGTCAGCAGGCAACTCCACATTGTCTCCGTCCATTACATCCGGATTCTCATCTTCACCATGATTGTCCTGACATGTGTAATTAGGCATAAAACCCCTTGTTAGGAAATGCTCATGAACTTGTTTTGCACGAAACTGTCTCTCATTCCTGCAATCAGCGCATGGACAACGCAAGTGTTCCGTCGTGTTCAATGATCTGGATCTCGTGGCTGCGATCCCGAAGTTGGTTACTCTCCTGGCATATTCCAAGGTACCGTGCTCTGGAATGTTCATCCCTCCTTCATCCATCGCTCCTATGAAAATTCTTAAATTAACCACTAACATACATATATCATTCTCTATGTCTATTGAAATTCTGATATATGTTAATAATAGTTACATTACTCATTGATGATTAATCTCCAAATTACTCCAATATTAATAAGTCATCATACTTTCTCATGCTTCTCATTTAACAAAACAAATTGCAAAAAATAACTTGACAAATATTACTGCGAATTACATATCGAATCAACATATACTAACCTTTACGCAGGGAAACACATAGATCTCTCGATATTTTTTAAATTTTTAGGCAAAACCTCCTCCCCCGTTTGGATGAGCTGAAGAGAAATCTCAAAATCATGACAATGCAGTGAACGAGGAGTATATATAGACTTGGGGGATATAGGTGTCGGTTCATGTTATGAACTGGCACCTATTTAGTTTCCTTCCGTCGTAAGCCACCACATAGGTGCCGGTTATTATTAAAAACCGGCACCTATGTGATAGGTGCCGGCTTATTACAACAAAGCGGCACCTTTTTGGGCGTGACATAGGTGCCGGTTCTTATTACGAACCGGCACCTATGTTATAGGTGCCAGTTTGTAAATAAGACCGGCACCTATTTTGGGCTCATAGGTGCCGGTTTTTCTAACAAACCGGCACCAATGAGTTTCTCCCAACCAACCGGCACCTATAAGACCTTATAGGTGCCGGTTCGTGAAAAAATGAGCGGGAATTGTCTTTTAGGTGCTGGTTCTAGCAAATCCGGCACCTATGTGACCGGTACCTATGGAGGTTTTTGTAGTAGTGCGAGTCAAAGAGCAAGGCTAATCCCATATTGGCATTGTATCAAAAGACCAAGCCGAAGGGTCTTCATACATCTCACTATGGTTTGTATCAAAAGACCAAACCTACACATGAGGCCATGGTGTGTTCTTGGTTTGCAAGAGCCGGAAAGGAGGAGGAGGCAGGAACCGAGAAAAAGAGCAAGTGCTCCGATTTACATGGAGCCTGGAGGAGGTCTTTGTGCTTTACCTGCTCGCTACCTCGCCGCCAGAAGCAGATCACCAGCGGCGCTTCCTTCTTGTTCAGAACGGCAGAGCTAAAGAGCAGTATTGCAGTAGCAGCGCCAAAGCAGTCTCTCCCTGATCTCTTCTCTCTGTTGCTTTTGCTAAGGAGGAATTCTACGCAGCCATGGCAGCAGCAGCTAAGCAGCCCTTCCCTAACCTACTCGCTCTGGACCCCTTCTCCAGGAACCCCTTACTCTCTATTTAGGACTTGTTCGTTTAGGAAGGGATTGGGCGGGATTAGACCGAAATCCCTGTCTATTATCTCGCCCGGGGCCGAATTTCCTTCACGGCCCAAATGTGCGTTCGGCTGGGCCGGGGTGGGAAAAGTCCTTCGGCCTACCCACTCCTATCCCCCGGGGTGAAAAAAAATCGCCACCGACATGATTTTTATTTTCTCCACAGCAGCAGCCTCACCGTCGTCTTTGCAGCGCCACACGCACCTCCTCGCTCCGCCTCCTCGCCGCGCAACTCCGTCGCTTGAGTTCGTGAGGATGGGGGATCGGGTGGTGGTGCAGGGATCAACCCTATCCTCATGTGGACTGATTTTTCTGGCTAAATCAATTCACTTGTGTCAAACAAGCCCTTATAGAGGAGGATCCCTGTCATTTTGAGCCAGCCACGCGCGCCCGCGCTTGTGATTTGAACAATGCATGCAGATCATGGGATAACGGCTGACTAATTGACCGTAGGAAGCTTCCTTTGTTTGGATGACATATGAGCCCTTTTAATTTGATTGGACGAACGTGTGCTAACGTGCATGCAGGGTCTGGTGAACGTGGTAGACCTGGTCTTATAGACTTGCTTGGTCGTTGCATTGCCTGCTTTCTCTCTTTCTTTTTTTTTGTTAATGTTTAATTGGCTGATTAATGAGAGGGAGAGTATATCTACTCACTGACACGTGGCTTGATTTATTAGTTAGCATCTGCATATTCCTCTTTCTTAATTTCAAGGAAGTCATGGACAATTTTGTAGATTCATGAAAAGTATTTATTGAAGGATTTGTTTATATTCCTATTTAAATGGGCATCTTTATTTATTATTTTTTTATACGCATGAATTTATTTTATTCCTTATTTTCTTTTAACGAGACGCATATGTATATATATTTGCGCTCTTTTGTTTCTTATCGAACAGACTATAGCCGTCTTCCGTGACTCTATCTCGATGAGAGCAAACAAACGCTCTTCTTACATATTGAGTAATCATTCGATTAATGCTCATTGCTAGAGTGAAATAAGTTTCTTCATGCAGGAAAAGAAATTGCGGGTGCCGAATGGATAAAAAAGGTAACTTCCCCTCCAAACAATTCGCGCTAAAATTGATTATTGCTGCTATCCAATTTGAACTATCTATGGAGTATTAGGAGTTAAAATTTCAAATTCAATTTTCTATTGTCTGAAGTAAAAGAAGATATTTTATACACTGTTCTTTTGGTGCGCATGTGGTAGGCATTTTTATTTTATATCACGAATATTTGGAGTACAATTTTTCATTAGCCGAATAAACATATTGTCAGAGTCAAAAATAAGGCATACCACCTATACACAGGTTAACGAAATACGATGGTACCATATACTCGATAGTATACGATAAGGTGCCCTTTAATCAAAGAAATGCGGTTGAAAGAGAAAAAAATTATCTTCCTGGAATAGAAGGTGTCAGAGTCCTAATTAGGGAAGATGAGGTTTCCTTGAACCATGTTCCGTTCTATTTCCCCAAGTTTTACTTGGAGAAGGAGGAGATTTCTACTATATAAACCAGACCCCCATGGTCTAGAAAAAAACTAGTTACAAATCAAGCCAAAATCTACGCCCAGAAATGATCCAGAGGATGTCTTCGCCGTATTCGCCAAATAGATCTCGCCAGGCCGTTCTCGGCAGCATCTAGTTGACGAAATCAATCAGCTGTTCTATCCTTTATTTTATTCTGAGCGTATTTTCTGATATTAATCCATATAAACTGGAGTAGGGTTATTACTCACCTTGAGGGCCGAACCAATATAAATCTCTGCCTTTTGTTTGCTTGATCTACTCTCGCGAATACCCTGGTTTCGATGATCTCCATACTCTACAAATACGTTGGTTAGCGATCAATCTGTTGACAATGTATTAACAGCAAAATTTGGTAAAGATATGCTGGCAATCAAGATTGGATCTGAGACTGAAGCCGTATCGGCCGATATGGAATCGGACTCGGGCAACCGATATTGGTGATTTGAGTCGGACTCGACTGAGCCGATATGGGTAGCCGAGTTTCATGTTGGTTTCGGAGAAGGACTTGAAGATATTGCCGACTAGGAATTGAGTCCAGATAAGACAATTCTATCTATTAATTGGGAATAAGAGTTAGATTCCTTGTTATAATATTGTGGTAAGAGTCCACCTAGGACTTGTTTGTTTAGGCAGGTTGTAAGTAGTGTCCGGCAAGGACAAGATTTGTATGTACGAGTATAAATATAAGCCTGAGGTCTATGTAAGAAACAACAACAGTTGAATCAACACTTTCGGCACATCGCCACAATTTTCTCTTTACTTTTCGACGAGTTCGTGCTTTGGGTTTGTCAGCTGGAGGTATGGCTTGTTAAGTTACCATATAACATAACCAATCTGAGTCGATGGTTGACTTAGCCATATCAGTCAGGCTTTTTCTAAGGTTTTGTTGGTATTGGCTAAATCATCTCATTAGCTTAGATTGGCATAAGGTATCTACCACTCTAAAAAAGTATTCAAGGACTTGATTGTCTAGATATCATGCATCTTTTTACACTTTATGCTGCATCAGTCCTAGTCCTAATTAGAATCATGATCCCTAGCCTATCTTTTGTTTGTAATAGGGGTAGCATCGGAGTTTCAGCCAATCTTATCTGATATAGTTATTTGGTCATGTTTAAGTTATTTTAATCATGCTCTTTATGTTATATCTACCTCTTATACAAGGATATCACTTTAGATAAATATATCAAGCTTGCCTCAATATATTTATCTAGATTGATATTCTTATATAAGGCTATATCGGAGTATTAGCCGATATGATATTCGTTTTCAACCTAACTATGATTTCATCGGCTAAGATCTAATCTCTGTCAATAGATTATGTATTAAGAGCTGATGGAGCATATTTAGGGATTATTTTGAATCATTCATCCTATACCTTATTGCTGATTCGATCAGATCACATCGGCTAGGTCCATACGGTACGTCATCGGCTTATCGGCCGATTAGCTATCGTATATCTAACTCAGTTTTATTGTATATCTTGTTGGTTGCAGGATCAAACCAACTGGCACGTCTTCAACCCGTTTTCTAAGATTTCGACCTGTAGTAGAGTTAAGCAAATTTCTCAGGCCGCTGTGTTTTCGCATCAACACGCTTTCGGCACATTTTTGCATCAACACGCTTTTGGCACGCCCAATGGGACACGATTGTCAAGACATCCATCATGCCGAAAATCGCGGAAAAAAACATTATCCCAATAACGGTTGAACTACTATCCGATGAGCAAAAGGTAAAGATGGAACAACTTACGCAAGCTTTTCACAAGATGTATCTGGATTCTTTCACTGTGTCTCGACAAGCGAAGGTTGTTCAAAAAGGAAAAGTAATATTTCTAAAGCCCGAGGTAGAATCTAGTATACAACAAGATGAGACTAAAATAGAAGATGTCAAAACCAAAGAAGAAGAGTCAGCTATGGATGACAAAATTTCATTATAAGATAGGTTGGATTATGCAGTACATCAGGCTTTGATCAACAACCCAATGTGTTGGTGAATACGTTGACTAATGTGGTCAAAAAGGTGATGGATGGGACTATAACTGAAGAAAAGGCTAAAGGAGCCAGTATATTTTTCAAATAATGTGTTTCCTCCATATAGGACCATCAAAACTGAGATCCCAGGTTCTTCAGGGATGCAACAACAAGTTGTGCCTATGGGGCAAACATATCAGCAAGATCAACAAAATCAAGCTCCAAGGATTGTACCAATGACATCGGCTGTAATATTTCAAAACCCTATTCAGCAGCAGATAGGAAGTCAAGGAACTCAAATCCCTATTTAGCAGCCGACTTTGCCATTGACATTATCTGGACCATAATATATGCATGAGGTGCCTCAAAATTATTAATAGCAAGCTCATCAATATTTCTTGGGCCAAACTTCAAGTTTTCAGCCTCGCTGATATCACCTCAACAATATTGGCCAGAACCTATTCGACAGTACTAGTATCGACCTCAGTTCAACAATTATGAGCAAATTCCATAATTTGGTGGGCAACAACAACAATGGGCTGGCATGATTATAGATGTGGTTAGGGAGCAATTTAGTTTGAAACCCAATGATAGTGAAAACATGTATCGATATTCATATCCAGAGTATTTTGACAATGTGCCATTACCAAGCCGATACAAGATCTCAGACTTCTCAAAGTTCTTAGGACAGGACAATGTTTCTACATATGAACACATCAGCCGATTCTTAGCACAATGTGGAGAAGCATCGGCTATAGAAGCTTTGAGAGTTGGATTATCTCCATTATCATTGTCTGGATCGGCCTTCACATGGTTTTCTTCATTACCTTATAATTCTGTCAGAGGATCGGCCGATCTAGAAAAACAGTTTCATAGATACTTTTTCAATGGGGTTCAAGAGATAAAGCTGTTGAACTTGACATCAATTAGGCAGAAGTCTGATGAATCGGTTCCAGATTATATTCAAAGGTTTAGAGATATGATGAATAGATGTTATAGTTTGAACTTGCCCGATTCATAGCTTGCCGATTTAGCTTTCCAAGGGATGCTTGAGCCGATAAAGGAGAGATTTTCTGCACAAGATTTTGAGAGCTTGGCTCATTTAGTTCAGAAGGTATCGGTTCATGAACAGAGATTCCAAGAGGCTAAGAGATTTACCAGAAAAGCTAATAATGTTAACAATATTTATAGTTATGAGTTAGAGGCTAAGATACCCAGAGATTGGTTTGGCAGAGTGGTCAAGAAACAAGAAAACAGTTGTTTGCCAATGGGTCAAGAAGAATGGAAAAGAGGAGAGATATGATTTTGATATCAACAAAGCCGATAGAATATTTCATCTACTGCTTCAAGAGAAACAAATTCAACTTCCAGTAGGTCATGTGATTCCATCGGCTGAAGAGTTGAGGAAAAGAAAATATTGCAAGTGGCATAACACTGGATCACATCATACAAATGAATGCAAAGTGTTCAGGCAACAGATCCAATTGGCTATAGAACAAAGTAGAATCAAATTTGATGAAGGAAAGAAGCCGATGAAGATTGAAGGCCATCCTTTTCCTGTCAATATGGTCCACACCAATGAGGCCGATAAGAGAGGTTATTGGACTTATCAACAAAATAAGTTTAATTCTACCAAGTTGATCTGCAAGTACCAGAGAAGACAAGATAAGCAGATTCAAATATATGCTTAAGGTGACGAAGCTTGTTTTGATCCTCATTGGAGATATGAGTTCTTTAGGTTTTGTTGGAATAAAGGAATGAGGCTGCCATCAATTGAAGATTGTCCAGGATGTAGTGATACAGATGCAATATTCCAAGGTAGTTCTCATCAACCAAGAAATCCAAGGATTGAGAATCGGCCGATGCAGAACAGGTTGTCAGTACACCAACGTTTGGGGCCGATTCATCAAGATTATTTCAAGGATGAAGATGAAGGTCAAAAGAAGCAAGTTCATAACCCTCAATGGTGTCCCTCTGGTATTTTTACCAAAAATCATAAAAGGAAGGTACAACGGCTACAAAACCGAGAACAGATGTAAGAAGTTGATGAAGAGATTAACCATCGGCTGCAACGAACCAGGAAGGAATGGTGTGTCAAATCCAAAGTTGTGTTAGCTGATGAAGTCAAAGCCGATAGGATTTCAACATCTGCCCAAGGAAAAGTTGTGGCCTCATCTTCAGTCAATATGGTGTTTGTGTTGCCAGCGGAGTACAGTATACACGTAGCCGATGAGGAGATAGAAGAATCATTGGCAAAGTTGATACTAACACCAGAGCAAGCTATCTTTGAGAAACCTGAGGATGACGAACATCGGCACCTGAGGCCTTTATACAATAAGGGTTTTGTAAATGGGAAGTCGATGTCTAAGATGATAGTTGATGGAGGAGCAGCTATCAATCTTATGACTTATACGACATTCAGAAAGCTTGAAAAGACTCAAGAAGTTTTGATCAAGACCAACATGATGTTAAAAGATTTTGGAGGGAATTCATCTGAGATAAAGGGAGTCTTGAATGTTGAGTTGACAGTTGGTAGTAAGACAATTCCGATTACATTTTTTGTCATTGATGGAAAGAGATCATACAGCTTGTTGTTGGGAAGAGATTGGATATATGCAAATTGTTGCATACCTTCAATAATGCACCAAAGCTTGATTCAGTGGCAAGGAGACCAGGTAGAAATCATACAAGTCGGCAGGTCGGTTAATGTTACTATTGCCGATTTATCTATTTGGGAGATGGAAGGAGTTGATTGCTTGTCTGGTAGTTTGGGAAGACGATTTCTTAAAAAGTGTCCGATTGTGATATTCAGCCCATCGGTGACGAGGGACCCCAACTTTTGCTTTGATAATATAAAGGTTAGCCCTAATGCATATGTAGAAGATTTTGTAGATGATTTTGAAGGAAAATTGGGGCAAGGTTTTATGTCGGCCGATGAGTTAGAAGAGATAGATATTGGTGATGGTGATAGACCTAGGCTGACATTTGTGAGTGCTAAATTGTCAAATAAGTTCAAGAAGGAATTAATTAAGTTACTAAAAGAGTATAAAGATTGTTTTGCATGGAAATACCATGAGATGCCACGACTTAGCCGATCTATTGTAGAGCATCGGCCCCCTATTAAACTAGGATATCGTCCATATAAACAGCCTCAAAGACGATTTTAGCCTGAGATGGATGATGCTATCAAGGCAAAGGTTACAAGGCTTTATGATACTAATTTTATAAGGCCTTGTCGATATGCTAAGTGGATTTCTAAGATAGTACCAGTGGTCAAGAAAAACGAGAAGTTTAGAGTTTGCATTGATTTTAGAGATTTGAACAAAGCTACATCCAAGGATGAGTACCCAATGCCGACTGCTGATTTATTGGTTGATGCAGCATTTAGACATAAGATTATTAGTTTTATGGATGACAATGCATAATATAATCAAATTTTTATGGCTGAAGAAGATATTCATAAGACTGCCTTTAGGTGTCCTGGTGCAATCGACTTGTATGAAGGGGTTGTTATGACTTTTGGATTGAAAAGTGCTGTTGCTACTTATCAAAGGGCTATGAATTATATATTTCATGATCTCATTAGTGTATTAGTTGAAATTTATATTGATGATTTGGTTGTAAAATCTAAAGAAGTTGATGGACATATAGCCGATTTGAGAAAAGTGCTGGAGAGGACAAGAAAATATGGTTTAAAGATGAATCCTAACAAATGTGCTTTTGATGTATCGGCTGGACAATTCCTTGGTTTTCTAGTTCATGAAAGGTGGATTGAGATAACACAAAGAAGTATAAATGCTATTAAAGATATTGAGCCCCCACAAAATAAAACCAGGTTGCAATCCTTGATCAGCAAGGTTAATTTTGTATGGAGATTTATTTCTAACTTGTCAGGAAGAATTGAGCCTTTTACTCTATTGTTAAGGTTGAAAGCCGATCAAGAATTTGTTTGGGGAGAAAAGCAGCAGAAAACATTGGACAATATCAAGGAATATCTAAGTTCACCTCTAGTGTTGATGTCACCTCAAAAGGGGATTCCATTCAAACTTTACTTATCGACCGATGAAAGGTCTATCGGCTCAGTTCTGGTTCAAGAAGTTGATAGGAAAGAAAGAGGAATATTTTACCTTAGCAGAAGACTTTTGGATGCAGAGACAAGGTATACCCCTGTTGAGAAATTGTGCCTATGTTTATATTTTTCATATACCAAGTTGAGGCATTATTTACTTTCAAATGAGTGTACAGTAGTTTGCAAATATATGCTATCAGCTCCAGTCTTGAAAGGTAGAGTTAGGAAGTGGATTTTTGCCTTGACAGAATTTGATCTTAGATATGAATCGGCTAAAGCAGTAAAACGATAAGCAGTTGCCTATTTTATCGTTCAGCACCGAGATGAGTCAGTTAATTATGTTGAGATGATGACTTGGACGTTATTCTTTGATGGATCTGTTTGTATACATGGTTGTGGTATTGGCTTAGTTATTATATCGCCTAGGGGGGCAAGTTTTGAGTTTGCTTTTACAATTAAACCTTATTATACAAACAATCAAGCTGAGTATGAAGCAGTGCTTAAAGGATTGCAACTCTTGAAAAAGGTTGAAGCCGATGCCATTGAGATTGTTGGGGATTCGTTGTTGGTAATCAATCAGTTGTCAGGGGAGTATGAGTGTAGGAATGAGATCTTAAAGGTTTATAATGAGAAGTGCCAAAAGTTGATGAAAAATTTCAAAGTTATTACTATGAAGCATATTCCTAGAGAGCAGAATATTGAAGCCAATGATTTAGTTCAAGGTGCATCGGGCTATAAGCCGATGTTGAAAGGTGTTGATATTGAGGTTGCAGAGGTTGATGCCGATGATTGAAGGTATGATATTATTAATTATTTAAGGAATCCTTCTCAATCGGCGTCAAGAAAATTGAAATATAAAGCTTTAAGTATGTGTTGCTCGATGAGGACTTATATTATCGGACGATTGATGGAGTTTTACTTACATGATTGAATCTGGAGGAGGCTAAAGTTGTTATGTGTGAAGTTCATGAAGGGATTTGTGGAACACATTAATCGGCTCATAAAATGAGATGATTACTTTGAAGGGTTGGATATTTTTGGCCGACAATGCTAGGGGATTGCTTTAGATATTATAAAGGGTGTGATGATTATTAGAAATTTGGGGCAGTTCAAAGAATACCAGCATCGGCTATGAACCTAATTATTAAGCCTTGGTCGTTAAGAGGTTGGGTAATTGATATGATCAGCTAGATTAATCCACCATCAAATAAGGGACATAAGTACATCTTGGTAGCAACAGATTATTTCACGAAGTGGGTTGAAACAGTTTCTTTGAAGAAAGTTGATTCCAAAGATGCTATTGAATTTATTAAGGAGCATATAATCTATTGGTTTGGGATTCCACAGAGAATAACAACGGACCAGAAATCTATCTTTGTAGCCGATGAGTTTGTTCAGTTTGCTGAAAATATGGGTATTAAATTGTTGAATTCTTCTCCTTATTATGCACAAGCTAATGAACAAGCTGAAGCTTCTAACAAAAGTTTGATCAAGTTGATTAAGAGAAAGATTGCAGAACAACCTAAAAGGTGACATACTACTTTGGCCGATTCATTATGAGCTTATCGGATGACATGTCATGGAGCTACACAAGTGCCACCTTATCAGCTTGTGTATGGGCATGAAGCTATTTTACCTTGGGAAACTAACATTGGCTCAAGAAGGATTTCTTTGCAAAATGAGTTATCGGCCGATGATTATCATAACTTGATGATCGATGACTTGGAAGATTTGGCACAAGTCCGATTGTGTGCTTTAGAGAAAATCAAAAGAGATAAAGAAAGAGTTTCAAGACATTATAACAAAAACGTTGTGCCAAAGGTTTTTGAGGAAGGGGAACTTGTTTGGAAACTGATTTTGTCGATAGGGACCAAAGATAATAAATTTGGAAAATGGTCACCTAATTGGGAAGGACCTTATCGGATTTATCGTTGTGTACCTAACAATGCATACATGCTCGAAGGTCTTGATGGAGAAGTTTTTGGGAAAGCTTTAAATGAAAAATATTTGAAAAAGTATTACCCAAGTGTTTGGATCAACTCATAATCAGTTGTTTAGCCGATGTATGATAACATTGCCTCAAGATGGTCGATATGTATTATCGCCCTAAGACCAAAAATACGACAAGATAAAAAGAATGCAAGTATGAAAGCCAAAATTGGCTAAAAGGCCGATGAATATATTACACAAAAATGTTTAAAGTGTGACGAGACAAATGTATCAAGAGCCTAAATCTATTGCATCAGCCCTAAAAAGCTTAGATCGCTGATATCGCTTGCAAGTGGATTTGGTCAACTTCTTCGATAACTTTAGCGTCATCGGCATCTGTCCCTTGGATCGGCATTAAGGCTTTGTTTTGGGCTACTAAGAATTTGGCCGATGCCTTCAATTTTGCTCGCTGGGTGTCAATGGCTTTTGGGAGATCGGTTAGTTTTTGCTTTTCTTCAGTAATCTCTTTGTGAGTTTGTTCCAATCTAGCCAGGACATCAACTTCTTGTCGTTCCAGCTCGACTATATGTTTTTGGGTTGCTTCTAGGCCAGCAGTTAGCTCATCAAGCTTAGCCTTGTCTTTGTTCACTTGCTGTCAGCTACTTTGAAGGGTTGATTCCAAAGCTTTAAGTTCGCGCTGATCTGCAAGTCTTTGTTGCGCCCTTTGAACCTTGATTTGATGAGACTCGAGGAAGGCCACTGGAGATATAGCATCAATGACTTCATTAGGCAACTGATCTTGGATTTCATGGAATCTTCTCCTGATCGGCCCACAGTTGGTAACTAAGGCGTCTAGAGAGGCATTGAGCCGATCGGCTATGTCCAGTAGTTGGGCTCTTAAACTTTCGGAGATTGGGATTTAACCTTGCTAGTGGTTTCCTCATCAGCCTCATCCAAAAATTGCCTAATATCGAAGGAGAACATATCGGCTAAATTCTTCAAAGTAAGATTGATGTTTAGTGACAAACGAGATTGGCTGATAAGGTGTATTGGTAAGTTTACCTTAGCCATCGGCGCAGGAGTTGTTTTTTCTTGTTCTTCTACATGGTGACTACCATCAGCAAAAGGAGCTTGATCACTTGGAATTGGCCGATGGGGAGAAGCCGATGGAGCTCTTGGTTGAAGAAGAGACAAGTGTTAGTTGTTTTTATCGGCCAATGGTGAAAGATTGGGGGATGTTGAGGGTTACCGATGCCACTGAAGAAGCTTGAGGGCTTGGAGACAAGGAGGGCATCAGGAAGTTCTTGTCCTTGGGCATAGCTGATACCATCTTGGGCTACAAAATGCAAGTGTTAGCAAAATTTTGAGAAAGGTTAGAATTGAAGATGAGTCCTGCGTTGACGAGGTTGAGGTGAAGCTTGGATGTCAGATTTGGTTGGTGATCTTGTGGGAGAGATTACGTCGGCTGGTTGTGGATCGGCAGCAGCTTAGTCTTCAGTTTTGGTTATATCGGCTGTAGCCTTATCAACTTCTTCCATAATTGCTTCATCCAAGAAGGCTTGAACGTCAAAATCAAGAGGAGGGATGCTATCGGCAGGCTTCTTGAGAGATGCAGTTCTTGGTTTCTTTCATAGTTTCTTGGTGACCGGCTGTTTGTGCTTCTCACCAGCTTTGAGTATCGGCTCCCTGACTTGGCCTTCTAGCAATGATGCTACTATAGGGGTGGCAAAGCTGATGACTGATGGAGCTAGGTCGTCTGATGGCAATAAGGCCGATGCATATACAATCGGCTGGCCACTTAAGCTTTGAGCTTGAGGAAGAGTGTCCAGGACCTGCAAGGGAAAACTTAGGTAATTTTTTGAAGACAAAAGGATAAAACTGATTGAATAGAAGAAAAAAAAAAGGTGGTTTTACTTGAGGGCTGAGGAATGGAATCATTGTAGTCAAGTAAAAGCTGGCCGATAGGTGAAATAAGTGCTTCTTCCATTCACTCCACCACTTGTCAAAGAGTTGGCTTCTCAGAAGATGGATGTTTATATGGTCCAAGGATCCAAGGATAGGGCCTTCAATGCTCAGAACTCTATCCATCTACAGAGCCGATGTTACAACACCCCTTGATGGAATTTTGCTTGCAAAATGGAAGCTAACAGGGAGCTGGTCCATTCCAAGTTGTCTCGCAACCGTTGCTGGGTGATAGAATTCATCAGATACTTGTACATTGCGACCTTGAGATAACCCTGTTGGGAGGATGCATGGAGAAATAGCTGATGTAAAATTTTCCCTTGAGCTAGGATCGGCTGCATCATTCAAATCATTCAACCTCAAATTGGCTGGGAGCTCATAATCTGTAAAACTAACGTAAGGGAACCAGACACTTGCAGCTTTGGGAAACCTATCATAGAACTGATCAAACCACTCTTGAAAAGGTTCAGCCGATGGCCCTGATTCAGGATAGGTTGATGCTGCCTCGCCAAAGGACATGCATCGGCGTGTGCTAGCTTCCTCATCGTCTAAGTGGTCCGATGGAAAGCTTGATGAATACAAGGGGCTTCTTTCAGCAGCATTGATTGTATAAAGGTTTAGCAAGAGCTAAAAAACAACCAAGGTCCTCCATAGCCAACAGGGGATCCAGAGAGGAGTTTAGTTTGCGCTGTTTTTGGGCGTTAGTTGGCGTGGAGGAAGAGTAACAGCGTGAAGATTAAGACCGAAACCGTTGGTATTTATTGCGCAAGGCTAGTAACGGTCATAAAACAGAAACCCTAGCCTTTTGAGGATCTAAAAGATAATTTGCTGCGTATCAATTTATACTCCAGAATTAGGGGGCATGTGTTAACGGCAAAAATTTGGTAAAGATGTGCCAGCAATCAAGATTTGATCCGAGGTGGATTTAAAGGAATAGAGGAGTTTTCCAAAACAGACAGTGTATCGGCTGATATGGAATCGGACTCGGGTAGCCGATATGGGTGATTTGAATCGGACTCGGCTGAGCTACGGGTAGCTGAGTTTCATGTTGGTTTCAGAGAAGGGCTTGAAGATATTGCCAACTAAGAATTAAGTCCAGATAATGCAATTGTATCTATTAATTAGGAATAAGAGCTAGTTTCCTTGTTATAATATTGTGGTAAGAGTCCACCTAGGACTTGTTTGTTTAGGCAGGTTGTAAGTAGTGTCTGGCAAGGACAAGGTTTGTATATATGGGTATAAATATAAGTCCGAGGTCTATGTAAAAAACAACAACAGTTGAATCAACACTTTTGGCGCATCGCCACAATTTTCTCTTTACTTTTTGATGAGTTCATGCTTTGGGTTTGTCAGCTGGAGGTATGGCTTGTTAAGTTACCACATAACTTAGCCAATCTGAGTCAATGGTTGACTTAGCTATATCGTTCAGGCCTTTTCTAAGGTTTTGTTGGTATCGGCTAAATTAGCTCATTAGCTTAGATTGGCATAAGGTATCTACCACCCTGGAAAGCATTCAAAGACTTGATTGTCTAGATATCATGCATCTTTTTACACTTTGTGCTGCATCAGTCCTAGTCCTAATTAGAATAATGATCCCTAGCCTGTCTCTTGTTTGTAATAGCGGTAGCATCGAAGTTTCAGCCGATCTTATCTGCTATAGTTATTTGGTCATGTTTAAGTTACTTTAAGCATGCTCTTTATGTTATATCTGCTCCTTATACAAGGATATCACTTTAGATAAATATATTAAGCTTTGTCGAAACTGGAATTTGGCAATAATAAAAGGGGCTAGCACACGAGACCTAAAAGTGGATGGATGCGAAGACAAGGATTTAGACAGGTTCAGGCCCTCTTAATGAGAGGTAATACCCTACTCCTGTTTGGGGATTGTATCTGTTGGGTGTATATTGATCTAACGATCGAGTTGTGGTTATCTCTGTCATCATCCTGTGATCCTGCCCCTAGAATGCTCCCTGCCCACCTTATATAGGTTGGGAGGCAAGGTTACAAAGAGAAAAACCTAGCCAAACACGGCATCAGTTTCCTAATCTATTACATGGTAGTACTCAATCAGGATTCTAAGTTATGCCATAGAATATTAGGCAATATTATGACCGAATCCTACTCTTTTACATAATATATGGATCTAACCCACCTCCTATCTCTAGTCAAATATGGAGGCCGTGTGGGTGTCCGATACCCATATTCTCCAAATCACATAGCAAATAACCTTAATAACCTTAATAATAAAGATTGTTGCATAGTGAACATGAGTATTGGTCTCATATTGTGCACATATCGCCAAAGCAAATATGTCTAAGTCCCTATAAAACAAACAATTTCACCATCATCAGAAATATATTGCATTTGTGGTATTAAATTCGAGTAAATAAAACCCATAAATAGATTTACCAACCGCCTGAAAAACGACCAAAATATAATCAGTCTAAGCCATAATATTAGCCTTGGTCAAAGAAACACGCAAAAATGTGGCAAGTTAGCATTGATATAATATAAAATCAAGTGCTTTATAAAACCAAACAGCTCCTGCAACCTATAAAAAGTTACTAGGACAATTATAAAAAACTTTACTGTTTGTCACCTTCCAAATTGCATCGTACCGACTCCTAAAAAGTTGCGCAACTATCGTATGAAAGGATTTTGTAGGTATTGGGCAATAAAACACACACATATTGCTAAGGCAAATTTGCTTAAGTCCCTAAAGACACGTGTTGAGCCACACCTGGGATATGGGCTGTAATCATGTCGTGGGCCTCGGCCCAAACAAAAAACGCTTAACGATACCCTAAAAAATAACCGCCAAAGCGCCGTCGTCTTCCTCACCGCTTCATCTTTTCAAAAATTTCCCCTTTCGCGCTCCTGTTCACGACCTCCGCCACCAAAAGCTCAGGTTCCAAATCTGTTCAATCCATTCACCCAGCCACTTCCAATCCCATCAAGATTCGCTGCGCACATCCCCTTCTCCTTCTCCTCCAAAAATTTTAGGTTCAAAGCCCTCATCCAGCTAATCCCAAATCTTACTTATGGCTGAAGAGAGAGAAATCCTTTCAATCAATGGGTGACCTCTGACGTGAAAGAGTCTACGCTGAAAGAGATGGTGAAAGATGGAGTCCTCCCAGCAAAGCAAATCATCGGTTAGCGTCCTGCGTACGGTGAGGAATTCTCAACTCCAAACACCGGTGAGATTGTTGTTTTCTCTCATTTCTTCTACTGCAGATTTGCTCTTCCTATCTCTGAGTTCTTACACGGCATCCTCGATTACTATGGGATCAAGGTGTATCACCTGAACCCTAATTCTATCTTGCACATTGTCATCTTCATCCATGTCTGTGAAGCTTTTCTTGGAATCCGACCCCACTTCAACTTATTCCGCCGCATGTTTCTCCTGAAAGCTCATCCAACCAAAGATAACCCTTGTGTTGTCGGCGGTGCTGGGCTCCAACTCCGCGAAACTCTCCGCAGAGACTATTTTCTTTTTCCCTTGAAAACTTTCAACAAAGGTTGGCACGCCAACTGGTTCTATATATCTAATCCTATCCCCAGCTTGGCCAAATTCGTTGGTATTCCACCTGTTCCCCGATCCAACTGGAATGCCTTGCCAGAAATCAACAACCTATTGTTGAAAATCCTGGAGATGAAGAACAAAGGGATCCAGGGAGAACAAATCACTCGACACTTTATCAAGTGCTAACTAGCGCCAATCAAAGAGAGATCCAAACTGGCCTTTGAGTACGAAGGGCAAACCGACCCCAATCGGGAAGACCGTGAATCCCTAGACTTTCAAGTCTTGTGTTCACGAATGTACAAAATTTTCTCTGCCGGGATCGTAATCGACTATAGCAATAAACTGCCAGTCCTTCCCTACAGCATCCTTCGGCCACCTCCTCTGGTATGCAAATTCTTCAAACTTTTTTTTCAATATCCTCCGCTTTACCATGCTTTACATCTGAACGAAATATCTTCTATAGGCAAATGCCTTAATCCTCTCTCAGCCATTTAAAGTATACCATGAAGATTCCCAAGCTCAATCGACTGGCAGTCAACCAACTAGCACTTGATAGATTGGCGGGCCTAAGATCAAACCTCAGGCAAAGAATAAAAGGGCTGCAGTTGAAGAAACGAGCAAGCGCGCAAGCAAGCAGAGAAAATTTGTCATCAATGACTCACACGAAGAAGATGAAGAGATTCAAACTCCAAGAACTAACATTAGCTTGCCAAAGCCAACCTCCTCTAGATCAGCTCCCAAAATCAGAAAATACAAGAGGTAACTCTCGTATAACTTCTGTTACGTCTTTTTGTTTGAAAATATCTTTGACCACTTCTAGAACTCAAGCCTGTACAACACAATTGCAGAAAACCTCAAGACATTGACACCACCGACCGGACTAAAGTACCACTTTCGGACTCGGGGTCAAAAGTCCAAGAAACTGCAGCTCCTAAAACCCAGGGCACTCCACAAGATCAACCAACTGCCAACCAGGAGCCCCCAACTGGAAACCAGTCAAATGAAGAAAATCAAGCCCCTAGCGGTCAGGGTATACCAATTGAAGACCCAACCCCGGACAACAACGAAGATACCAATAGGGGTCAATCAACTGAAAATGCCACTGTGCAAGAAAACCAGGAACAAACAATCCCTGACGCAGACAAGGATGATCAAGGTCGTCCACGCACACGTCCTGAAGTAACCACAGGTGAATTCTTTAATCACATAAATCTTCTGACTTGAACACTGGTCCTGAAATCTTGAAATCTTGCTTCCATTTAGATCCAATTCTAGGAGAAGACGAAGAGATCCCTTGAATCAAATCAGCAGAGAGGATTCGCTACCTCTAGTAACAATCCATTGGCGCGATGGTGATGGCCAGGCACATGGAATCATATTAAACAAGCAGATAGAATCCGAAGAACGTGACATGCTGGTTGCCCGACTGACAGAGTCATCCCGACTGCTAAATGTAAGCTCAAATCCTTGCTCTTCAATTCCCACTTGATATGAAATCAACCAATTTATTTCTCGTACGCAGAGAATATATCTCAGATCTCAAGCCAAGTCGGAGACACTAGAAAAACTAGTGCCACACTTGAATTCCTTGGAAAATATCCAACAAGAACTCAAAGAAGCCCAGGAAGAAGTCATAGCAAGAGAAACGGTGTTGAGAACAGAGATTAACCAGCTGCGGGATACTAATCTAGAATTCTATGGTTCAATTGGAGGTAACAGAAATAACTCAACCTCATATATTGTTTAATATATCACCGTTGATTTTATATCTTCATATGTCAGCTCATCCTGCTGAGATCAAGTCAATTAAAGAAAGCCAAGAACGACAACGCTAAACTGTAAACTGACAAAGCCAAAGCAATAGCCGATCTTGAAGGTAACTTTTTTTACTCTGACTCCAGATCTATCTCGAAATACTGCCAATATATCTTGAAAATTTGAAATCTGGCAACCCACAAGAAAAAATCCCTAGCTCAATTTGAAGTCTTCGCCGAAAGGATCAAGAAGGCTGAAAGAATCAGAGATGATATTGAAAACGCAGCTGCTCCGATCTAGAACGTGGTCTTTCAAAACGGCTTGGGCTCAAGCTCTGAAGATGCTAAAGAAATATTCAAGAAACTGAGAAGGGCTCCTAAAAAATACTTGGAGAACATCAATGACGCAGTCTCGGTGAGTGCAAGCCAAGCCCTAGCGATGACACAGTCCCTATATCCCCAAGTGGATATAAATACTATTGGAGATGGCTTTGCAGACGGTGTCACGTCCTGATAAATTCACCCGAAGTTAAAATTTTTTCGTTAAAAGGAATAATAGAATTAATTAAAATTTGAAAAGAAATCGCAAACACTAAAATACGGGCAAGAAAAATTCGAAACTGGCCTGGAGGATTTTTCCTAAATTCTCCACGCTCTAAATTGGTCCCTCAATTTTCACTTGAATTTTAGAGCAAAAGAAATAATTTTAATGCAACAATAACCAATTTCGGATTTAATTAAATGGAAAACCTAAAAATAATTCTCTCCCTCTCTTTGGGCCACTATCGGCCCAAAATCCTCCTCCTCTCCCTCGGCCTACCACCGAAGTCTCCTTCTCCTCCTCGCTCTCTGCCTTCCTCTTGGGCCTTTTTTCCCCTCCTCAGCCCATCTCGTCTCCCCTCCCCTTGGCCCAGCCACCCCCCTGCTGGTCTGCCCTCCTCCACGCATGGCCTAGCCGGCCCAAGGAGGCAAGAGGTCGTCTTCTTCCTCCTCCACAGCTGAGCCGCCGCCCTCTCCTCTCTCCCTCCCGGCCGAACAGAGTTGCCGCCGCCCCTTGGATTTCCTCTCCCCGGTTGTTTCCCCTCCCATTTGATTGCAAAAATTGGTTCCTCTCCTCCTCCTCTTCAATTCCCCTAAGTTTCCCCTCTTGATTCGACTTAAATTCGTAGGGATTTAATCCCTCTCCTTTGGCTGCCATAGATGGCCAGCCGACGAGCTCCCCGGCCGTCCCCTCGTTTCCCCAGCTGTCCCATCATCTCCCCGGCCGTCCCCTCCTCTCCTCCGGCCTATAAATGGCGTGGCAACCTCCCTTCCTCTCCTTTTGCCTCTCCCCGTGGGGCCTCCTCTCTCCACCGCACTGGCCAACTTCGGCTCCCCCCTCTCTCGTTGGCCGGAGCAGCACCGACCATGCTGTCGCCTCCCCCGACATCGCAGCTGCCCCCTCTCTCCTGGCCCCGCCTCCGTCTTGTCCGAGGTCAGTCGGAGTGCTGTGGACGCCGGCAACCCATGGTGCCGTAGCCGCTGCACCCCCTCCTGCCGCCGTCATCCTCCACGTACTTCAGCAGCCCCTACCGCCCTTGCCGGTGTGCTGCCCAATGTCGTGGTGTCGTTCTTTTCCCCGACCACCGCTTGGTCTTGCCATGCGTCGCAAACGTTCCATCGTCGTCCGTTGCCGGTGCTACCTTTGGCCGACCGATCCTCCTCGCTGGCACGTCGACTCGCTGCGTCGCCACCGTCGTCGGTACTACTGCCGGCTGTCTTCATCGTCTGCTAGTGGTTCCCGGTCATGCTAGTCGTTGACCCTCCCTTCGTCAAGCCGAAGCCGTCCTCGTCGTCAAGGTCGTCCGCATCGTCAAGGTTGCCCGTGTCGTCAAGGTCATTCGTGTCGTCGTCGTCTTCCTTCGACCGCCGTTCCCATCAAGCCAAGGGTAGCCCATCGTCATCCGCCTCTTCGCCAAGCCCGAATTTCGCCGAAGTGCCACCCGTTCGTCTCCGTCGTCCCCGAGTCATCACTGCTGCCCTCGTTGTCGCCTTCGTCCTCAGCTCCGCATTGTCAAGCTCGTCCTCGCCTTCGTGCAAGGGTCGCCGCCGAAGCTGTCTCCCCATTCGTCGCCGCCCGTCTCCTCCGTTCGTCGTCGGTAGTCATTGTCATCCCCTCGCCTCGTCGCATTGTGGTAAGGTTCCCTCCCTCGCTACCCCTTCCTCGACGTCTCGATGTCGCCACCATGCCCGTCGTGCCGTTGTCAGCCTCGGTCCCCGTGTTCTGACATGGGCAATCGTTCATGCGGTCCTCACGTGCACATGTGGTAGTCGTTTTCGTGTGCCCGTGTGTCTGCCTCATGCTGCAGCCCGCGTGGCATTAGTATGAGTCCCCGCTTGTTGGCCACTTTTTTCGGTTGACACGCATAGTCTCACTCTGACCTTCCCATGGATCGTCTCTGTGAACCTGATCCACCGTGAACTAGCCGTCTGACCCATGGGTCTCGGCTGCCAGTCGCTCAATCCTTTCCCCTCCCCAAGCAATATTGCACTACACATAATTTAATGGTTTAATAATAATTAAACAACTCAAAAATATCCACTTTAATTGCACCTAAATTTTGGATGGTCGTTTCTCGGCCATACGAGCTCTAAATTGACCTGCTCAAATTGCTTAGTTTTATTTTAACTTAAAGAACCCATGTTTGTTGTTTTTATGTATTGTTCTCGTTTCTTTCTTAGAGCTGTAGCTTTGTTTTGTTTCTTCGTGTA
Organism: Oryza officinalis; assembly: GCA_008326285.1. NCBI lineage: Eukaryota > Viridiplantae > Streptophyta > Magnoliopsida > Poales > Poaceae > Oryza > Oryza officinalis. Next base: position 29,354,328 of record BDMV01000002.1, read on the forward strand.
GTTGTTCTCGTTTCAGTGGTTCCCGTGGTGTAGCTCAAGTTCGTCGCTGAAGCTTCAGAAGCCTCCCTTTTTCTCTGAGCAAGGCAAGTCACACTCTCCTTGAGCATATTGAATCCTAGTTTGTGAAAAGAATTTTAATTTAAATTATTGCATTCGCTCTGCTAAATTTACCGTGTTATAACTATTTTATTTAGCCTTTTCTACAATCCTTGTTATAGCCTTATTATTTGTTATTGTGTAATTACCTTTGATAACCCTAGGTAACAAAAACCAGCTAGTGAGAACTCTATATGTGATGCTTACTAGAAATTTTAGGTCATAAACAAGGAAGACACGGATAGAGATAGATGAAGCCCTTGGTGGGGTCGACGTCTCTGGCAGTACGCCCGGAGGCATAGACTGTCTGCTCAACCCAGGGCATCTAGCGGGGGAAGTCTATGTCGGTCTTCTTTGTTTAGGGCAGTACTAGATGGTAGGTTATGTCATGAATTTATGTCGGGTTCCAAGGCATTGGAACAGGAGGTAAAGGTGTGTCCTGTGGGTAAAGTTGTACACCTCTGGCCAGAGTATAAACTATTCGAATAGCCGCGCCCTCGGTTATGGGCAAGCGGAGAACCGATCCAAAGTTAGAGGTTTTATTCTGATGAACTGGAATAATTGGAATTATTACCTGTGGGCCTAATTTAAGGCAAGATCGCGTGGATAAGCGGCTTGATAGTAATTTGACTAGAGATAAGCTGTGGTTTGATTAAAATGCCTTTAAATGATTAAATGTTTTGAAATGCTTGTTTACCGCAAAATAACCCTTATAAATGAATCCTTGTAATCCCTTGCATTAAGTGCATTTTTCGGTGTGGCTTGCTAAGTACGGTGGTTGTACTCATCCTTGCTCAATCTTTCCCCCCTCCCGTTAGTGAAGCTATTGAAGAAGAAGTCTTAGGTGGAGTCCTCGTTTATGCCCCAGTTGAGCGTCAGTGAAGATGGTGCTGTAGGCCCGCTAATCCGCTGATGTTTTTCTTTTGTTGTCAGGCCTTATGTGCCTTTGTAATAATGTAAATATTATCATGATAATTAATAAAGATGTGTCTTTTGTATCAAGTTTGTGTGGTGTACCCTGGTTTTTCCTAGGATGGGGATTAATGCACTAGAATTCAGGAAAGGTATTTTCCGGGCGTGATAGACAGTACTTCTGAAGAACAAGCTTTAGATCTGATAAATGAAGCGCAGGAGTCCGCCAAGAAGATAGCTGCCGATGTTGTAGAAAACTTCTAGGGATAAATGCCCTCTATAAACGCTTGTAGCCTAATATATCAGCTTATGTATGTTTGTGCTCAGACTTGGATCCAATTTTTAATTTCTTAAAAATTCTCATCCAACTATCATTAAGCCTAAAACTTGATTTAAGTCTTCAAAAAATTTTTGGTCCTTATCCAGTCGACTCAGATCAAAGCAAAAAACAATGATAAACCAAATATAACCAAGCCATATGCAGAAGAAAATTTATACTTTACCTATATTGGTAACCCCCGACTGGCAACTCAAGAAGACAACTTACTTGAAGTCGACAGTCGAGAAAAGCAAAGTACAAAAGAGTAACTTTAAGTATAATAGCACCGAAGTTGTTCAATATTCCAAGAATTCTCCACGATTGATCCGTCTTCACGCTTTAATCGATAAGCCCCCGGCCGAGTGACTTAAGCGATTATGAAAGGCTCTTCCCATAACGTAGACAGTTTGTGTCTGTCCTTCATCATTTGTATCTTCCCCAAGGAAGCAGAAGCCTGGTGGTCAACGAGCAGGCCGATCACATCCGTCAATGGTAGCGCCTAGGAAAATCAAGATTACTACTCTTATGGCATGGAAACGAATGGCATGGAGTAGTGGTCGGCATAACTTACATTTATGATGGCGTCCTGATCTGTTGGTGGGAGGTCGCAGAGCTGAACAGGAATGTCGGCGGCAGACGACGGCAGGTCAACTATCACCTTACCGACAAGCTCAGCCACAGTGTCCTCAAGGAGCTCTGCAATTAACCATACAATTACAAGGTTATCAGTTGAAAGACAACTATTGTTCTCTACATCAACAATAGAAGAACTATAAGTTGTACCCCGATGTGAAAGCCGCGTCTTGTGATGTTCCCCCGTGTATAGGTATGCGGGGTGAGAACGTGCGTGGAGAGGTTAGATCCGACGATGGACAAAGTCTTAGATGACTTCATATCCGGTCAGACCACGTCCTCGGATATCATGGATTTTTTCTATGAAGCTTGTTAGGGTGGGAGTCATTAAGGGTTTGGAGATCCATGTCTCTAGGCGCGTTGGTTTCTCCTTGGGGACTTCAAGCATGGGAGATCTGTCCTCGATGTGAAGGTAGAACCAGTCTTTCCGCCAATCTTTCCTCGAAGACGGGCAGTTAAAGAGGATGTACTCGTCTTTCATCCCATCCCGAAGACAGAGGCCACAGCACCCTGAGATTTTGGAGGCCTATATCGATCTAACCTCGTACAAGTATCTAAACAAATCTAGAAAAGGTTGTACCCCAAGGTACGTCTCGCATAGATGGGTAAAGATGCTCAGGAAAGTAATGGAATTCGAGTGAGGTGGAGGAGGTGGATGTCGTAGAAGTCAAGAAGCAAAGAAAAAAACTTGGACAGAGGAACAAGAAAGCCGCATTGGACAAAAGAGACTAATGTAATCATTTGCCCAAGATTGATCAAAGGATCTGTACCTCCTTCCGATCGTGCCACGACTTTTGCACTCTGTAGAGCGCCGTCCTCTTATAGTTCCCTTAGCTCGAGATGACCAGTGATGGACTCTGGGAGATCCATGGAGAATTCGGTGAAAGGGGTGGAGGGAGGCTGTGGTTTAGGTTTTTCGCAGATTGAGGCGATGAAGGTGGGAGGCGCGGGGGAAAAGTTTGGGATCTTTTGCTTTGGCAAGCGAAACCCAAATGAATCTCAGAAGTACAATTTATAGGTCCCATCCAACGGTTCGAATTTCGAAGAAGGCGTAGAGATCATTGCCGGGATTTTAGCCAATTTGTTTATAATCATTAGGATTTTTTTGACTTCAATCCATATGATTGGCCTACGTTGAGTCCTTGGATTCAGGACAACCATGTCGCTAGCTCTATACCTTCTCGGTGTCCGAGAACGGTCTGATGAGTTCGACAATAGTTGTTCTCGAAAAAACAATCGAAGGATGTCGGTAGAATCATTTGCATTGAAGTCAGGGGCTACTGTCAGAGTCAAGAATAAAGCATATCTCCTATACATGGGTTAACGAAATACGATGGAACCATATACCCGATAGTATACGATAAGGTGTCCTTTAATCAAGGAAATACGGTTGAAAGAGAAGAAAATTATCTTCTCGGAATAAGAGGTGTCAGAGTCTTAATCGGAGAAGATAAGGTTTCCTTGATCTTTGTTCCGTTCTGTTACTCCGAGTTCTACTTAGAGAAGGGGGGATTTCTGCTATATAAACAAAACCCTCATGGTCTAGGAAAAAAAACTAGTTACAAATCAAGCCAAAATCTATGCCTAGAAGCGATCTAGATAAAGTCTTCGCCGTATTCGCCAAATAGATCTCGTCGGGCCATTCTCGGCAGCGTCTAGTCGACGAAATCAGTCAGCTGTTCTATCCTTTATTGTATTCTGAGCGTATTTTTTGATATTAATCCATATAAACTAGAGTACAGTTTTTACTCACCTTGAGGGCTCGAACCAGTATAAATCTGCGTCTTTTGTCTACTTGATCTATCCTCACGAATACCCTGGTTCCGACGATTCCCATACTCTACAAATACCTTGGTCAGTGATAAATCCGTTGACACATATATTCTTGCTTAAACTTTGATCTATTGGAAGACCGAAGTATCAAAATATAATTTATACGGTTGGTATACAACCCTTTTTTTCTTGAGAATATTTGATATATGATTATTTGAGCCAGCATTATAATCCTATATAAAGACTATACATTCTGGATCAGTTTTTTTTATTTAGCACATGACCGTAGCCTGAATATATTTTATATGGTCCGTATGCCCTTCCTTTTTATTATATGATGAATTTTATATACGAATATGACGAGGGAAGCTATGTATTAGCAATCATCGGTGTACTGAAAATCGCACAAAAAATATTTGTTCATGCTATTTAATTACTTTTTTATGGAATATGCTTCCACATTGATTATATGTTTTCATATGACACGCGCATGTGCATTCTCATTTTGCACCGGAAATTGTTTCACTTTGACCGAAAAGAATTATTTTATCTCGTGGCCATATATTTTCGGTCACTATTTTATTTAATTTATTTGGTCATCTCGATTGTTTATTCCCAATGACACTCTTATTTGTTATTTTTATTACATTATATTTGAGATAATTTATAGTTTATAATTTAATAAACCATATTTTGGACATGGGCCAAAATCGATGTCAACAAAATATTAATTTCTATAATATAAATTACAGATCAAATATTCAATAACTGAACCATGTTAATAGTTTGATCTCATGGGAATACCAAGATTAAATTCAGACTCATCACATGAAATAATGGATTTTCGGAATCTATAACGAACTCTATGTGTCATGAAATATAGGCACACATAAAAATAATGATCAAGCCAAACCTAATGAACTAATACGTCGCCTTAAATTTGGCCTTCTCGAATACTTGGTCCGATGTTAGAGATACTAAAATCAAGTTAATCTACAGGTCACTCCCATAAGAATCTCTCAAATTTGATTCATGGGTAAAAATTAAAATAGAGTAAACACTTGCACATAAAATAATGGCCATATAATAAATTGAGCCCTATCTATAAAAGAATGTTCCATTGGAAAATTTAAATTAATATTTCAAACATTTCTTCAAGTCTCTCTTGGCATAAAATTCATCTATGCAAAATAATTTGTCATACAAATAAACGGAGGCAATGCTTTATTGCCTCTATAATGGTCCTATTTGAAAATTTAAATCAATACTAAGAATATTATACCAACTCTCAAATTTCATTGGGGATCAAATCTAAATTAAATTAAGGCAATTTATTTGTGGGAAGAAATCAATAATTCAAATTCAAGTGAAAAATTGAATTCCTAAAATTCAAAGTCCAAATCTCAGCACTACATTTCCATTCAAAATTCCAAATCTCAGCTGTCAATTTACATGTTAAACCCACATCTTTTCCCTATTTAAAAATCTGCTTTAATTCTTAAAACTAATGCCGCCACTATTCAGTGCCAGCTACCTAGCTGTTCGATCTGGGTCTGTCCCAGACCGACCGTCCCAGCCCAAGCCGTCCACCGCGCGCGTCCTGCTTCCGTCGCCCTCGCGCCGCGCCATGCCCGCGTCGCACCGCGTCTGTGCCGTGCGGCCACTCCAGTGCCCACGACTGCGCCGTATCTGCATCGACCCAATGCCGCGCCCGGACACTGCGCGCGCCCGCATCGTGTCCTTTCTGTGTGCCGCGTCTCCCTTCCATGTACCGCGTACCCCGCGGCCAGGGCCCGTGCCACAGGGAACGGCTGATGCTTGGTCAGTCGCGCACGGCTGCACCCGCATGGCACGAACTTTCCCCCCTTAGTCTTCTCCGTATATACCTACGTATATTATATATATATATATAAACTTTATATATATATTTAAATTTTTTATGTATGTATAAAAAATATATATATATACGCATAAAAAAATTTTATGTGCACATACAAATTTTATATGTATACGTACAAACTTTATAAACATACATATAAACTTTGTACGTATCCATATAAAGTTTATACATGTTTATACATATACATATATATGTACGTACGGATAATATATATATATGTACAGGCAAAAAAAAAATATACGTACACACAAACTTTGTATGTATATATACAAATTTTATATGTGTATATATAAACTTTATACGTGTACATACAAAAGTTTGTAAGTGGATATGTACAAACTTTGTATATGTGAAATTCGAAATGGGCTAAAAACGGAAGCGGGCCAAAAACGGAAGCGGGCCAAAAAATAGAGGCTGGATGTCAAGTTATTGGGCCGAAAACAGAAACCATATAAAAAAGGGGAAAGCCAGGCTCAAAATTTATGGGCCAAAAGCGGAAAACTGGGCCTGATCGCGCGGACACCCCCGCGCGCGACTGTTCGCTGATTAGTGATTTCGCGCACGACGCCAAGTCTGCCCCCTCGCCGCGAATACCGGCGAGACCCCGCGCTCCGGCTCTCTCTTCAGGAAATTCGGCGTCATGCGTCTCTTCGCCCCGTCGCGTCGCCGCGACCTTGTCCCATCACGCAATAACGCCGGCCGATTCACGCGGATCCCCGTGGCCAAGCAATCGCGCGCCCATGCCCAACCTCGGACTCTAACCGCCCTAGCCGGTGCGCCATCCCGTCGCTACAACCGTTGCAAGCTCGGTCTTGGCCATAGCCCGGCATCTAGCTCGGCTGGCCATGAGCTGCCGAGCTTATCCTCCACGCCATCAATTGGCCAACCGGGACACAGCAAGCATCCTTATCCTCGCCACCTTTCTCGGCTTCCATCACAAGCCAAACCGCCTATAAAAATCCTGTAGCTCCCTCTCTTTCCCTTGAACCAAAGCCAAACCACCATGTCGAGCACCTTGTGTGCATGCTCGCGCCGCCGCTAGAAGCCACCACCGCCATAGCCGATCCTCGCATATCGCGTTCCCGGAGCCTAGGAACCCGAATATAACAAGATGGTGCACCGGGAAGCAGCTAAGAGGCCTAAGTATTCCGTCGAGCAACTCGCAGGCGCACTGGCGTCATCTACCTCTGCTCGACCTACGGTGCTGCCCCGAGCCGCCGAGCTTCGTCGTCCCACCGTCTCTCGGTAATCCCTAGCTCTTGTAGCCTCTCCTAGTACCATAGAAGCTAGCGCCTCCATCAATTTCATCTATTGGGGCCACAGCCAAGTCAGCCGTGCTCCACTGCTCCGCCCGTGGAGCTCACCGTGGACATACCAACCCGGAGGCTCTCCCTCCCATATTGTTAGAAAAATGGAACCACCATACACCTTAGAAGTTGTTGCCCCCAACGAATCGGTCGGAGGACTCGCCGAACGCCGAAGCCCCATTAAGACAAGCTCGGGCATGGCGTCGTCATATAGCACCATGCACCCCTGCTCCGCCGCGCGCCCGCCGCCGCCAGAGGGTAGTCGCCGGAGTTTCTCCGCCCCTCCCTTGTCCGGCGCCGAGCCTCCCTCGCCCCATCCTGGCCACGCCCACCGTGCTCCCCACCGGCCTCGCTCGGGCTGGAGGATGAAGGCAAACCCCCAGCCCGAGTCACTGACAGGCTGGGCCCACTCCTATTTTCCTCTAACAAAAATAATTCGGTGAAAAGAAAAAGAAAATAAAACTCTAGACCCCACCTGTCAGCCGCTGTTAGGAATAAGGATCTGTTCAGAATAAAAACAAATTAATTATGAACAGTACTGTTTCACAATTATTGTAATTAATTCAATTTGAAACTTTAAACTAACATAACTTACTCATTTTAGTCCTGATTTGATGAAACTTGAACCTAAATTCATCTAAAATCATAAGCTTTTCAATGGCATATAAATCATGATTTAATATAATATATTTCATATTTATAAAATAATTAATATCAAATAAATAATAGTTAGCCTCAAAATGTGATAATGAATAAAAATGGTGCTTGTACAGTAAACTAAATATACTTATACTCTTTTTAACATGTTTTATCATTCTAGTACTTATATAAACTAAATATATATGTTGTTCCAAATTAAGTCCCATTTGAGGAAATACTAGTACAATTAATTATCCTATGTCCATATATAATTCAAGCTGTGATTTACAAATTATCAAAGTAGAGGATTAACTTAATATGTTTATAACTAAAACTTGAGGATACACATATGTTCTACTTGGGCATTATGTGAAAAATAATAATAACAGAGCTAGTGTGATTAATTCATCTATACAAACTTAATTAATGCCATATCTTGTGGAGTAGTATATATATAATTTGGTTGACATCCATTTATTAACGAAACCGAGCCATCTTGATCACATATACACAGTACAACTTGTATTAAAAATCTCATGTGCAGTAAGAAATCAAAACCTCATATATTGTTGAGCACACACATGTACTGTACATCCCATTCGAGTTGTACAGTATAATAATAACCTACTGTTGCATATATTGAACTAAAGAATATATGAAAAACATGTATATTAGATAAATACTAATTATAAATCTGGACCTAATATAATTTAGTTCAACTGTAATTTAGGATTGTTAATTCTAAAATTATACAAGAAGATAATCTTCAACTACAACATTATTAACCGTACCAATCTAATACACAGAGCACGAATAATTATTAATCTTTTATAATGTCGAGTAAAATCTACTTAGAATTAAAATAATAACTCTACTGATAAAATAATAATATAACTGATTCACTGAAATGATTTGGTTGACCCTAAGCCTATCCAACAGTAGAACCATAGTTAAACTTTTCATTAGAACCATTATGACTAAATTATTCTTTGAACCAAACACCATACACTAGTTACATTGAACCTGGGTCTGTGAGATGGACACTGCACATAATTAGATATAGATACTTGTGGGTTAGTAGCTACCAATAGAGCCACCATGAAAATAGAAAAATTAAGAAACCTTAGCCCCTAAGCTTCCTTGCCCCATAAGTTGCTTACATGTTAAGTAAGGGTAAGCTACCTCAATTCTCCTTTGTATGTAAGGAGCTGCAGCCCATAGTTTGGACTTCTTAGCAACTTATAATTCAATTAGCAAGCAAGAATAGTATGAGCAGCACTAGGTATGACTCCAACATTTATATTTTGTTTATGCATATTTGATTGTTGTTTGAATATTGATTTTCTCACATATTATAGAATCTGTGTATCGGTTAATTGTGAGGCAACATGTGCGGCTTCTAGGAGGTGAAGGTTGATCAAAGATTATATCAAGAGTAAGGACTATCCTAAGCAGGCAAGTCATCACCCCCCTTCCTTTTAAGCATGTTGATCCCAATATCGAACTTAATTTGTTTACAAACAAAATTGCATGCAATGATGAATATTCTACTTGTTATTATGACATGCCTTTGACTACTATTATCTCATTCCCTTGTACCCATAATTGCATATAAGTCCCTAGTCACTTATGACAACTACTTAGTTATGCTTATTAATTAGATGCATGTATCCTCATACTTTATCAAATGCTATATGCTTGGGCAATTATCTTAGGGAAGGTAATTGACATATGGCATATAGAGACATGAGTGCCACATTGACATGACATTGATGAGATAATTTCTGAAACAAAACAAAACAAAACAAATATATTTGACTGGGTGGCTGGATGACTTGGGTGGTTTCTGGCTAAGGCTAGTTCTGTCCTCGGTCTATTAAGGACTAACCCATGAAGCTATGCATGAAACGACCCTAGTATGACCGTACTTCTCGCATTGGGCATAGACCTAGTGGAGTAAATAGCCAAGCGGAGGCGGTACCCAAAACACGGTGGTTAACTTAGGTATGTGAATAGGCAGGAAGCCTACAGGCAAATAACCATAATTGGGTAACCTGAAATAAAAATTATAATTTAACAAATGTTTGTGTTTTCCCTCCGAAAATGCCAGAACTCCTCTCACTACTAGAAATTGTGTACGCCTAGAGTGCATGAGGGCTCAAGTTCATAGAGCAGTATTACCAAAGTGAGGTTATTGAAAGGCTTTGTCATGATGCGTCTCATTCGTTGGGACTTCGGCTCATTCGTTGGGCAAGTCACGGAGTGCGGGTTAAAGCGTACATCCACTATAATGTGAGTAAACCAACCTATTCGAATAGCCGTGCTCACGGATATTGAGCATCGGGACATGTATTATACTTGGCTAAACTCTAAATTCTTAAATTGATGGGTTGTGATTATGCATATTGTTTTCAATTGGGTGATCAATTTCTCAAGAGACGAGAAGGGGTAGACCCCAGAAAATCATGATGAGACAGTGATGGGAAGCCATCCCTATGTAACCTTGGATGGTGGACATAAGCTCTACTTGTTAAGCAACTATGGAACTAAAATTTAATTAGTCAATGCTAAGTCTTAGGTTTGTGAAATTAGCTTTATGCAAAATAACCACTGCCACTCCTTGTATTACCCTATACAAACTCACAAGGGCTTACTCCATTGGGAGGGTGAACTAATGTTCAATCTCATAGTCACCAGCATATTATTGAAACTCTTCACTCTGTTGTTGCATCCGTTCGGCTACAGACGCGTTATTTCCAAGTTTCCTTGGGTAAGTGAAGAGATGAAGTCCATGCCTTAGCCTAGTCTATATCCCCAGCTGACGTACCGACGCCTCACTACTACTTCATTAATGATCATTTTACTGCATTGTGTGGTGGCTTGCTGAGTACTTTTGTACTCATTGTTGCTCTATATATATCTTTTAGCAGAGTGTTAAAGAGAAGCCCTTGTACACTTGCGTACTCTACAAGATGATCGGAGTGCGGTTCCTTTCTAGGTCTCGTTCCCTAGTCGACTGCTTGTGGCATGTCAACTAGGCCCTTGTATTATTTTGTCTTCCGCTGTTGTTCTCTGATAGTTGTTGGCCTGCCTGGCCCTAATGTAAGCACTTAACTCTTTTAGCCTGAATTCATTCGTGATATGTTGTGAATCGGCTATGTATGTGTGTACCAACTACTGATACAGGGATTGGTACTGATAAACACAAAAGGTTTTCGATTACCAAAATCAGGGACCAACACTACCGCCCATTGTGGCCCCTTCCTTGTCGCGAACGTCATCTGTCTTCGTCGATCTGTTGAAGCCTCAAGCAGCAGAAGCAGTCATTTTGACCTCTCGTCAGCAAGAAGCAGCAGCAAGTACTGTCCTTCAGTTTGTGTTCAAGCACCAACAAATAGCATCAGAGAAGTCCAGATCGAGCTATGCAACTTGTTCCCCTTCTTGCTATGCTTCACCAATAGGTTTACCTTCAAGCAGCACAAAAGCTTCTCTGCTCCTTTTGTCTTTTCTTTATTAAAACTATATCTGACTGATTATGTGGAATTCAGGCTCAAATTGATCATTTCTATTCTTGGCTTCAATTAGCAGTAGCAACATTCCACATCCATCTTTATAGCAAGGTCCAGATCCATCTGTTGCAGGTATGAGTCCATGAGCCTCTTCTCGGCAATTATCTTCCACCTCTGCTCAATTTCCTGTGTTATCCATCGAATCCACCAACATCCATTTCATATCCTTCATTTTGTCATTTTGTCGAAGTAGTGCCAGTCCATCTCTTCATCGTCATTTCATCGTGAGTAGCTCCACATCGGAGCTGGCACTCATCATATGAGTAGCTCCCCATCGGAGTTGACATCATCATCAATCAATGAAGGACCGAAGAACAATTTGTGAAGGCCCTTCATCATCATCGTCGTCGTCATCAAATCTGTGAAGGTCCAAAGAACAGTTTGTGAAGGGCCTTTCATCATCATCAACTTCCCCAAATTAGTGAAGAACCAAAGAACAATTTGTGAAGGCTTTAAGGTACCAAGGGCCGAAGAACAGTTTGTGAAGGCTTCAAGGTCCGCTTCATTGAGGAGGGGATCTACCTATTCTTATTCTTCATCCAGGAGTTAAACGCTTCGACAACATCTTCAATTAGTCTTTGGATTTACTGTGTTGTGTCATCAACCCAGTGTTTAGTTTCAAATACAATGTTATTTTCAAATACAATGTTATTGTACACACATTGCATTTGAGTGGGGCTGTTAAGAGTATTAAGTGTAATAATTTGTAAGCTTTTTGGTCATTTCACCTCCCTTGTATCCATACATACTAGCCACTCAATGTCACGCATTCGCGTGACCATGAGATGCCATCTTCGTTAAAGATCTTAAATTTATTTTTTCCTTATAATTATAGTGGTATATTTCCTAAATGTTACTACTGTGAAGTAGTCCATAAGTTACTACCACAATATATATTCCTACATTTTTTTGGCACAACAACAATTCATGTTTGTTTTACTTATTTTACGTCTCAAAATTAATCGGTAGACCACTTAGTGCAGCCCATTAAGTGCCCAATTAATTGCCATGCAAACCAATGCCCATTATCTATTTCCCATGCGGTGGTATCTTTCTTGCTTGCTACGTGTCTGATGGGAGACACCAGAAGGCTCGGGAGAGACGCCAGAAGGCTCGGGAGGGATTTGCCTAGTTCATGTATTCTTTTTACCGCATGAATGTCAATGATCGGATAGACATCTTTTATTGAAACATTTATCCGATGACCATTGTTTTTCACATTATGTGGCCCAACGTGCTTTTAAGAAAGATTGTTTCTTTCATTACTTTAGATTAGCCCTAAGTGTTGGTGATATGCCCTAGAGGCAATCATAGAGATGATTGTATCACATATTATATTTACATCTTTATTATACGTTGTTCCTTAAAATAGATAACTCATTATTGATTAATGAATATGTGATTCGTTCATGAGACTATTTATCTTGAATGTTACTATTTCTAAAGGATCCCTGATCAAATATTATATATGGAACAAATATGGTTCAATGATCAACACATTTATTGATTGATGATCATGTCTCATGGATCATGGTATGGAGATACCAAATTAATAATGTGGACACATGTTGGGGAACATGTTGTTGGATAGACCCAACATGAGACACTGTAAGAGCTATCTGTGATGTGTCATCAGTGGTCTTGATGAGGACATCGCTAGTAATGTCAAAGCTAGTAATGAGACTTCAATAACAGGACCAATAACAAGAGCACGAGCCAAGAAACTACAATCTCAGGTGAACCTGCTCCTTAATGAATATGTCATTAATTTTAATGAGAATTTTATACTACCTAAAAACAATGTTTTACTTGTGCTCAGGTTTGAAGAGTCAGCGATGGATGGAGATCAAGGATATGTGGCCGTCATCCAAGGAAGCATAAGTCCACATCATGAACAATGATCAGCCCATAAGTAGTGCTTGCGGCCCGTGAACAGTACCGTACGGCCCATGAACAGTACCCGTGCTACAGTGCGCGTGAATAGTACCACATGGGGAGTTTAGTGTTGAATAGCCTTGGGCTGAGACTATATATTGAGGGGTAGACTCCCATTGTAAAGGGAACCACTTTTGATATTAAAAATACTCTTGTTCTTTCTGTTGTCCAAACAACATTGAAGGAATTGAGAGTTAGTCAAAAATCAAGATCGTTCAACCTTTCCGCTGGGAATTGGGAGCGCGATAGAACTTCATCTGGTGGTCGTGAAGTTCAACACGTGTGATTGGGCGAATTATAGAGTGCTAACTCTTGCATTGGCAACGGGGGATCACTACGATTCATCAGTTCCACGTGAGTATCTTGATCCTACGTCGAGAAGATCGGGCGACCCCGTATCAGGTCTCATATTAGTATTGGTGTAGAATCCTTAGACCTGAGACTGTCATGGTTCCCAACATGTGTAGTAGCTTGCTTAGGGACTGCCAAACACTGCTCCGTAACTGGGTAGTTATAAAAGTAGTCTTCGGGCATGCTATGAAACATGTAGTGGGATATGAATAATCAAGATGGGATTTGCCCCTCCTTTGAAGAGATATCTCTGGGTCCCTCGATGTTATAAATTATGAAAGTGCATGGCCATGCTAAAAGTGATTGAGGAGTCAATCGTAGGTTAAATAATCTATTACAGAATCGAGTGAATGATTGAGCTATTAAAGGATGGCACATATCTAGCCTTGAGCTTAATCGATATCGTGAGGCAAAGGGGTTCATACAAGTATACGCAAAGGTTTAGTCGAAATAATCTTTATGTATGCCCGGTGGGTCAATATATTTTGCTAAGGTCCGCTATTGACATGTGGACCGAAAAGGAGTTTTCGGGTTGCAGCCGAGTATACATGGACTTATAGGGTCGCACACTTAACGGGCCGGAATAAAGGGATTGGATGGAGATCCAATATATGCTCAATTTGGATAGAGATCCGAGTAGGATTCCTATGGGCCTTAGAGGTCCAATTATGGATCCTATATATTCTTCGGGTGATGAGGCTAGCCGGGTAAGAGAGAAACTCTAGCCGTCACTTCCCTCCCGAGCAAAACCTTAGGCCTGCACGGGCGCTAGCACATCCATGCAAGGTGTTTCATCCCTGGACGTGTGGATACTGATAGAGGCGCCGCTGGTCTGCGGCGTTGATCGAGGTGAGAGCACAGCGAGGCGTGCGCACGAGGAGGAGAAGGTTGGGCTGCTGCGATCTACTACTTCCTCTACATCGACGCGCGCTATGTTGCCAACGTTCTTTCGGCTTCTTAGCACCTTCTTCCGCTGCACAGCGCGTCGAGTGGTTACGATCTATGATCTCGTACTTGCATGGTTCCTGGTTTACACGATAGAAAATTTTTGATTTGTGCTATCATAGCCTATGCATAACCCAACAGTGGTATCAGAGCCATCTTGTATAGTTTGTGATCTGGATCCATGCATATAGTTGATGTGCGGCCGTAGTAGATGAGATTTATTACATTTTATTTACCTGGTCGGACCATGAGATGGATCAACATGCACATGGGTTAGTTGATGAGATCAATCAGTATAGGGTTTGGTGACTTCACCAGATTGTATGGTGCACGCCACTGCAGTTGGTGTCATCGGATCATCCGATCTACACTAGAACCGCACGTCAATGAGAAAAAGTGAGACAATGAGATTGACTCATTTTCGGCGTAATTTAGTTTTGCCGTTAAGGTTTTCACATGACGAATCATAGATGAGATCTATGTACCCCGTGACCTTTTCAGGGCGCTGCCTTGAAACCCGCGGGGGGCGGCTCCCCCCTCGACCCCCTGCCCGCTAACCGATTAGCGGGACCGCCATGTGCGTCACCCCTTAGATTTCGTTTGGGGTTTGTATCATGGATAGTGCAATTTGGTCAAATGTAGTATATGATATCTATCTATCTTACTTTGTTATCGTTGTATATTTGATATGCGATATGATAGGGTAGATTCCCTCAGAAAAATTAAGTGTAATTGATGCATTTCCAATAATTGCACCTATCATGGTTGTGATCATCGGTGATGGGTCTGCCATAGCAGAGTGTCACTGGTTATCATGATGAGATAGATGAATGTCAGACATCTATATGCGGAGATTGTTGGTTTACTTGACAAGGTTATCAAAATGGTTTTGGACCTTGGGGCATAGGTTGAGTTGGTACATGAAGATGTCACCCGATGGCACGAGAGTCACATAGGATGTGATTAGCAAGGCGCTGCTTACCTGTTTTGCTAGTTGTCTAGTTGTGATGCCAAAGCTCACTAGATGCTAATAAAATGAGGATCTTGATTCACTATGTTGCTGAGGGAACTTTGTTGCAAAGTACATAGTGGGAGTATCTTTTGTTAAAATGTTTGATGAACAATTAATTGTAAACATGGTACTGATTTTGCATATGTATATATATTTTCTATTGTAAATCATGGCAGCTCCTGTATCATCAAGTTTTAACTTGTAGTCTGTTCTTGAAAAAGAAAAGTTGAATGGAACAAACTTCATGGATTGGTATCGCAACCTGAGAATTGATTTTAGGCAGGAGCGCAAAGAGTTTGTACTTGAAGAACCTTTTCCAGAAGACTGCCAAACAATGCTCCTGCTGCTCAGCATAGGGAGAATGAAAAGCGACAGAATGACTATTTGGATGTGAACTGTCTCATGCTTGCCACTATGTCCCCTGACCTTCAGAGGCAATATGAGACATTGGATGCTCTTGCGTAGCATGTTTCAGAACCAAGCAAGAGCTGAGAGGTTCATACCACCTGATGTGAGCAAGGGTGTCCCGATCTTTCGATGAGAGGATAAGTAGATTGGATGGAGTGACATTGGTGATCCGACTACAACTGTCCAGGAAAGTTGCGCCTTAGCAATCGTTACACCAGCTCCAGAGGCAGTCGTGAATCTCGACGGATGCACGGTCAGCCCAACCACGAGGGTATTTGTTCCTACAAGCAATCGAGAACTAGCAAGAACAAGATGAACAAGCAACTCAATTTACGGATTAAAGATGTAGGATTGAATCAACAAAAGTATCAAAGGTGGGGTTCCATAACGAGCAAACCGGCGATCTAACCGATCACGGGATTACACGGCAAAGTAGCGAAGCTACACTTTAATTTAAACAAAACCCAAGAAACCCTGAAGGGGTACCTAGCTATTTAAAGGGTTTTGGGGTCGTCCCCTTACCCTAGGACGTGTCCCTAATGGACCCAACTTGATACAGAGCCTATTGGACCCAAGTAAGGTGACGCAGCACCTTTGACAGAAAATGACTCGGTAGTAAAATGAAGATTATGGCTGTTTCAGAACAGATACGTACATGAGGCTGGATCCATTGGAAAGTAGTCTTGATAAGCTTTCCATGAAGTACTTGCACGCCCAAAACGGAGTCCATATGAAGTCGTGGCAGTTGTCACAAGTTGGTGCTATTCTGCAGTCCGAATCCAACCCGCGCGAACATGTTTCTTTTTGGGTCCTGTCCATCATTCCTAATCAAAACAAAAGTGCAAATGTTTTCATGGTCTAAATAAGATGGACAAGAAGATAAGAACGAACTCACCTGGTAGTTTATTTGACGTGCACAAGCGCGAGTAATTGGACCGAAAATCTGTTGTCGTTGTGTAGGCATGGATATATCGATCACGTTGATTTCCTCATCATCCTCCCCTTCTTGCATTTGAGTCATTCTCGACTCAATCTCATCTTCCTCTCCCAAGTATGGTTTTAAATCTGCAATGTTAAGTGTGGGACTGACCCCAAAATCTGCAGGAAGATCAAGCTTATATGCATTCTCAAATGATTTTCTCTAACACTTTGAAAGGTCCATCAGCTCTAGGCATCAATTTAGACTTTCTCAAATCAGGAAACTTTTCTTTTCGCAAATGCAACCAAACCAAATCACCTGGTTCAAAATTCAATTACTTTCGACCTTTGTCACCTGCAAGCTTATACTTAGCATTTATGTGTTCTATGTTTTCTTTAGTTGTTTTATGCAGTTTTAACATCAATTCAGCACAGTGTTTAGCATCAAAATTCATTTTTTCAGAAGATGGCAAAGGCATTAAGGTGGTGTTTGAATCTCCTGAAGACAAAGATAAAGATGAAGATAAAATGTTTCACGTAAAACGAGGTGATATTAACGTGCGATTAATTAAGTTTTAATTATTACAAACTTGAAAAATGGATTTATCTGATATTTTAGAACAACTTTCATATAGAAAATTTTTTGCACAAAACGCACCGTTTAGCAGTTTGAATAGCGTGCCACGATAATCTTTATCTTTATCTAAGAAGTTTAGAACTTCCGAACGGGGCCTAAATCAATAGGAGCACGAGGCAACAAGCCATAAACAATATCAAAAGGACACATCTTTGTAGTAGAATGCAACGAACGATTATAAGCAAATTCAATATGAGGAAAACATTCTTCCCATATCTTTAGATTTTTCTTTAAAACATCCCTTAACATAGTTGACAAAGTTCTATTCATAACTTCAGTTTGACCATCAGTTTAGGGATGAGAAGTAGTAGAAAACAAAAGCTTAGTCCCCAATTTAGCCCACAAAGTTCTCCAAAAATGGCTAAGAAATTTAGTGTCACAATCAAAAACAATTGTATTTGGCACACCATGTAAGCGAACAATTTCTCGAAAGAACAAATCAGCAATATGAGTAGCATCATCAGTTTTATGACATGGTATGAAATGTGCCATTTTAGAAAATCAATCCACAACCACAAAAATGCTACCACGCCCCCTCTTAGTCCTAGGCAATCCCAACACAAAATCTATTGAAATATCTTCCCAAGGAACACTAGGAACAGGTAGAGGCATATACAAACCATGTGGAGTTAAGCGTGACTTAGCCTTTTGACATGTAGTGCAGCGAGCAACAAATCTCTCCACGTCTCTTCTCATCTTTGGCCAAAAGAAATGACCAGCAAGTATGTCCTCCGTCTTCTTGGCTCCAAAATGCCCCATCAAACCATCTCCATGCGCTTCCTGCAACAACAATAAGCGAACGAAGCTAGCTGGAATGCATAGCTTGTTAGCTCTGAAAACAAACCCATCATTGAAGACGAATTTGTTCCATGTCTTTCCATCCTTACAATGCAACAATACATCTTTGAAATTATCATCATACACATATTGGTTTTTAATTGTTTCTAAGCCAAAGATTTTGTAGTCAAGTTGTGTCAACAAAGTATATCTCCGAGACAAAGCGTCAGCAATGATATTCTTCTCTTTTTTGTGTTTGATAACATAAGGAAAAGATTCAATAAATTCGACCCATTTAGCAAGTCTACGGTTCAATTTTCCTTAACTATGAATATGCTTCAAAGATTCATGATCAGAATGTATGACAAATTCCTTGGGCCACAAATAATGCTGCCATGTTTCTAAAGTTCTCACAAGAGCATATAATTCTTTATCATAAGTAGAATAGTTCGGAACAGGCCCACTCAATTTTTCATTAAAATATGTAACAGGTTTTCCTTCTTGTAGCAAAACACCACCCAATCCAATCCCACAAGTATTGATTGAGGCAATTCAGAGTTGGCCGACTCCTAAAATGGTCACACAGGTGCGAAGCTTTCTCGGACTGGCGGGATTTTATCGTCGTTTTGTGCGAGATTTTAACACTATTGCAGCACCATTGAATAAGCTTACAAAGAAGGGAGTGTTTTTTTCTTGGGGCACAACACAAGAGAACGCGTTCAACATGTTGAAAGATAAGTTGACACATGCACCTCTCCTCCAACTTCTAGATTTTAATAAGACTTTTGTATTTGAATGTGATGCTAGTAGGATTGGATTGGGTGGTGTTTTGCTACAAGAAGGAAAACCTGTTGCATATTTCAGTAAAAAATTGAGTGGGCCCGTTGTGAACTATTCTACTTATGATAAAGAATTATATACTCTTGTGAGAACTTCAGAAACATGGTAGCATTATTTGTGGCCAAAGAATTTGTCATACATTCTGATCATGAATCTTTGAAGCATATTCGTAGTCAAGAAAAATTGAACCGTAGACATGCTAAATGAGTCGAATTTATTGAATCTTTTTCTTATGTTATCAAACACAAGAAAGGGAAGGAGAATATCATTGCTGACGCTTTGTCTCGGAGATATACTTTATTGACACAACTTGACTACAAAATCTTTGGCTTAGAAATAATTAAAAACCAATATGTGTATGATGATGATTTCAAAGATGTGTTGTTGCATTCTACTACAAACATGTGTCCTTTTGAGATTGTTTATGGCTTGTTGCCTCGTGCACCTATTGATTTAATGCCTTTGTCATCTTCTAAAGAACTGAATTTTGATGCTAAACACCGTGCTGAATTGATGTTAAAACTGCATGAAATAACTAAAGAAAACGTAGAACGCATGAATGCTAAGTATAAGCTTGCAAGTGACAAAGGTCGAAGGCAATTGAATTTTGAACCAAGTGATTTGGTTTGGTTGCATTTGCGAAAAGAAAGGTTTCCTGATTTGAGAAAGTCTGAATTGATGCCTAGAGCTGATGGACCTTTCAAAGTGTTAGAGAAAATCAATGAGAATGCATATAAGCTTGATCTTCCTTCAGATTTTGGGGTTAGTCTCACATTTAACATTGTAGATTTAAAGCCATACTTGGGAGAGGAAGATGAGATTGAGTCAAGGACGACTCAAATGCAAGAAGGGGAGGATGATGAGGACATCAACGTGATTGCTACACAATGACTCGCGTTCGTGCACGCCAAATAAACTACCAGGTGAGTTTGTTCTTATCTTATTGTCCATCTTATTTAGACCATGGAAACGTTTGTACTCTTGTTTTGATTAGGAATGATGGACAGGACCCAAAAGGAAACATGTTCGCGCGGGCTGGATTCGGACTGCAGAATAGCACCAACTTGTGACGAACGCCACGACTTCATACGGACTCCGTTTTGTGCGTGCAAGTACTTCATGGAAATCTTATCAAGTCTACTTTCCAATGGATCTGGCCTCATGTCCGTATCTATTCTGAAACAGCCACAATCTTCGTTTTACTACCGAGTCCTTTTCTGTCAAAGGTGTTGTGTCACCTTATTTGGGCCCAATGGGCTGTGTATCAAGTTGGGTCCACTAGAGACGCGTCCTAGGACAAGGGGACGACCCCAACACCCTTTAAATAGCTAGGTACCCCTTCAGGGTTTCTTGGGTTTTGTTTAGATTAAAGTTTAGCTTCGTTACTTTGCCGTGTAATCCCATGATCGGTTAGATCGCCGGTTTGCTCATTACGGAACCCCACCTTTGATACTTTTGCTGATTCAATCCTACATCTTTAATTCGCAAATTGAGTTGCTTGTTCATCTTGTTCTTGCTAGTTCTCGATTACTTGCAGGAACAAATACCCTCGTGGTTGGGCTGACCGTGCATTCATCGAGATTCATGACTGCCTTTGGAGTTGGTGTAACTATTGCTAAGGCGCAATTTCCCTGTACAGTTGTAGTCGGATCGCCAACGTCGCTCCATCCAATCGACTTATCCTCTCATCGAAAGATCGGGACACCCTTGCTCACATCAGTCCTTATTTGCGTGCAGGCTTACAGAGGGTAATCCAGTTAGCCCACATGTGATCAAAATGATTGGTTACATTGAGAGTCTGGAAAAGCTTGGTTTTCCCCTTAGCCAAGAGTTGGCTACTGATTTGATTCTCCAGTCGCTCCCTCCCAGTTTTGAACCATTCATATTAAACTTCAATATGAACAACATGGTCAGGACCTTGGCCGAACTGCATGGGATGCTAAAGGGTGCCGAGGAGAGCATCAAGAAAAACTCTAACCATGTGATGGTTATGCATAAGCGCAAGCCCAACAACAAGAAGGTTGGTCAAAAGAGAAAGCTAAACTCCGATGAGATCGCAAGTACTAGCAACTCTAAGACCAAGGCTCAAAAGCCTGGGTCCGCTAAAGATGCAGAGTGTTTCTTTTGCAAGGAGACAGGTCATTTGAAGAGAAACTGTAAGAAATACCTAGAGCAGCTCAAGCAGAAGCAGCAGCATGGAAAGAGTTCCACCTCAGGTATTAATGTTATAGAAATTAATCTTGCTACTTCCTCTACTGATTCTTGGGTATTTGATACCGGTTCAGTTGCTCACATATGCAGGTCGTTGCAGGGGTTGAAAATAAGTAGGAACTTGGCAAGAAGCAAAGTGGACATTCGCGTGGGCAATGGAGCAAGAGTTGCTGCTATTGCGGTGGGCACTATGCCATTATCTTTACCATCAGGATTAGTTTTGGAATTGAATAATTGTTATTGTGTTCCAACTTTGTGTAAAAACGTTATCTCTGCTTCCTGTTTGCAAGCAGAGGGTTATGGTTTTAGATTAGTGGACAATGGTTATTCAGTCTATTATAATGACATTTTCTATTTTCATGCACCCATGATGAATGGTTTGTACATTGTGAATCTTGTTGAAAGTCCAATCTATAACATTAATGCAAAAAGGCAACGTCCTAATGATTTGAATCCCACCTTTATTTGGCATTGTCGCTTGGGCCATATAAATGAGAGACGCATGGAGAAACTCCATAGAGATGGACTTCTACACTCTTTTGATTTTGAATCATTTGAGACATGTGAATTTTTTTTACTTGGCAAAATGACAAAGGCGCCTTTCAAGGGTCAAAGTAAAAGGGCAAGTGAGCTATTGGCACTAGTACATACTGATGTATGTGGACCAATGAGCTCAATGGCCATAGGTGATTTTGGGTACTTCATTACATTCACCGATGACTTTAGTAGATATGGATATGTCTACTTAATGAGGCATAAGTCTGAATCCTTTGAAAAGTTCAAGGAATTTCAGAATGAAGTACAAAATCATTTAGGCAAAACAATCAAGATTCTACGATTTGATCGTGGAGGAGAATACTTGAGCCTTGAATTTGGCAATCATCTAAATGAGTGTGGAATTGTTCCACAACTCACTCCACCAGGAACACCTCAATGGAATGGGGTGTCTGAACGGAGGAATCGTACATTGTTGGACATGGTGCGATCAATGATGAGCCAAACTGATCTCCCGTTAAGCTTTTGGGGTTACGCTCTAGAGACAGCAGCATTCACACTAAACAGGGTTCCATCAAAATCTGTGGATAAGACACCATATGACATATGGACAGGGAAGCGTCCCAGCTTGTCTTTCCTGAAGATTTGGGGATGTGAGGCTTTTGTAAAATGTTTACAATCAGACAAACTCACACCTAAATCAAATAAATGCTTCTTTGTGGGGTATCCTAAGGAAACGAAAGGATATTATTTCTATAATCGGGAAGAAGGCAAAGTGTTTGTCGCCCGACACGGTGTTTTCTTGGAGAAAGAGTTTCTTTCAAGAAAAGATAGTGGATGCACGGTGCGATTTGAAGAAATTCGGGAATCACTAGAAAATGTTTCAACTTCCACACAACCACAACAGATTGAGCAAGATGTTGTTCAACAGGTTGAACAAGTTGTTGTTGAACCAGTTGTACAAACACCGGTTTCACGAAGATCTAAAAGGATACGGCGTACACCTGCTAGGTACGCATTGGTAACCACAAGACAACGTGATATATTATTGTTAGACAACGATGAACCTACAACCTATGAGGAAGCAATGGAGGGACTAGACTCTGAGAAATGGCTTGGAGCTATGAGATCCAAAATAGAGTCCACGCATGACAACCAAGTTTGGAACTTGGTCGTTCCACCCGATGGTGTTAAAGTCATCGAGTGCAAATGGGTCTTTAAGAAAAAGACAGATGTAGATAGAAATGTTCACATCTACAAGGCACGATTGGTGGCGAAAGGTTTCAGACAAATTCAAGGTGTTGACTATGATGAGACTTTCTCACCTGTCGCCATGCTAAAGTCTATTCGGATTATTCTAGCGATTGCTGTCTATTTCGATTATGAGATATAACAAATGGATGTCAAAACAGCTTTCCTGAATGGAAATTTGGATGAGGATGTGTACATGACACAACCCAAGGGATTTGTCGATCCACAATCAGCTGGAAAGATATGCAAGCTGCTTAAATCCATTTATGGGTTGATGCAAGCATCTCGGAGTTGGAATATTCATTTTGATGAGGTAGTCAAGGCATTGGGCTTTGTCAAAAACGAAGAAGAGCCGTGTGTATACAAGAAGAATAGTGGGAGCGTACTGGTATTTCTAATCCTATATGTAGATGACATATTGTTGATTGGGAATGACATTCCTATACTTGAATCCGTTAAGACATCATTGAAGAAATGTTTTTCAATGAAGGACTTAGGGGAGACAGCATATATTTTGGGCATAAGGATCTATAGAGATAGATCAAAGAGGCTAATTGGATTAAGCCAGAGTACATATATTGACAAGGTGTTGAAAAGGTTCAACATGTAAGACTCCAAGAAAGGTTTCTTGCCAATATCACATGGTATTAATCTTGTCAAGAATCAGTGTCTTCAAATGACTGATGAGCGAAACAAGATGAATGTGATTCCATATGCTTCAGCTATTGGTCTATAATGTATGCCATGTTATATACATGTCCAGATGTTTCATATGCGCTTAGTGCAACAAGCCGATACCAATCAGATCCAAGTGAGAGTCACTGGATAGCTGTAAAGAATATCCTAAAGCACTTGAGAAGAACTAAGGATATGTTCCTAGTCTATGGAGGAGAGGAAGAGCTGGTTATAAATGGTTACACCGATGCAAGCTTCCAAACTAACAAAGACAATTTTAGATCGCAGTTTAGATTTGTGTTCTGCCTAAATAGCGGCGCTGTCAGTTGGAAGAGTTCCAAGCAAGATACAGTCGCCGACTCTACAGCAGAAGCTGAGTACATTGCTGCTTCTAAAGCAGCAAAGGAGGCTGTTTGGATAAAGAAATTTGTTTCTCAACTGGGTGTGATGTCTAGTGCTCTCAGTCATGTAGACCTCTATTGCGATAATAGTGGGGCCATTGCACAAGCCAAGGAGCCTACATCGCATCAAAAGTCCAAACACATTTTACGGCAGTATCATCTCATTCGCGAGATAGTGGATAGAGGAGATGTGAAGATACGCAAAATACATACGGATTTGAAAATTGTAGATCTGTTGACAAAGTCACTCCCTCAGCCTAAGCATGAGGCACACATTAGGGCAATGGGTATTAGATATGTGTATGATTGACTCTAGTGCAATTGGGAGACTGTTGGTGATATGCCCTAGAGGCAATCATAGAGATGATTGTATCACATACTATATTTACATCTTTATTATATGTTGTTCCTTGAAATAGATAACTCATTATTGATTAATGAATATGTGATTCGTTCATGGTACTATTTATGTTGAATGTTACTATTTCTAAAGGATCCCTGATTAAATATCATATATGGAACAAATATGGTTCAATGATCAACACATTTATTGATTGATGATCATGTCTCTTGGATTATGGTATGGAGATACCAGATTAATGGGTCAATATGTTCTGCTAGGTGCCGCTATTGACACGTGGACCGAAAAGGAGTTTTCGGGTTGCAGCCGAGTATATATGAATCTACAGGGTCGCACACTTAACGGGCCAGAATAAAGGGTTTGGATGGAGATCCAATATATGCTCAAGTCGGATAGAGATCCGAGTAGGATTCCTATGGGCCTCGGAGGCCCAATTATGGATCCTATATATTCTTCGGGTGATGAGGCTAGCCGGGTAAGAGAGAAACCCTAGCCGTCACTTCCCTCCCGAGCAAAACCCTAGCCGCGCACGGGCGCTAGCATGTCCGTGCAAGGTGTTTCATCCCTGGACGTGTGGATACCGGTAGAGGTGCCGCTAGTCTGCGGCGCTGATCGGCGTGAGAGCATGGCGAGGCGTGCGCACGAGGAGGAGAAGGTCGGGCTGCTGCGATCTACTACTTCCTCTACATCGACGCGCGCTACATCGCCAACGTTCCTTCGGCTTCTTAGCAACTTCTTCCGCTGCACAGCGCGTCGAGTGGTAACGATCTATAATCTCATACTTGCATGGTTCCTGGTTTATGCGATAGAAAATTTTTGATTTGTGCTATCGTAATCTATGCGTAACCCAACACTAAGGGCCTCAATACATGCAACAGTAAAACCCCCAATTTTATCTTCAAGATTGACACCACCCACCCAAAACACAAACTTTACATCATACTAACATTTATGTTCAAAACCTCCAATGATTGTTTCATGTATTAAAAGGACCGCAATCAGAGAAACACTTTTTCTTTAGATTACAGAATGATGCACTAATCGAATTAGAGCTACTATGATCCAGGCTTCTCCTAAGGACACACAAAGGTTATGGAGCAATTTATGCTATTACAAATCGAATAATATAGTAAAAGGAAGACAAATAATGTAAAGATCATATTTCAATGTACATAAATTTGAGCTATTTCTCCTGAGAGCAGCTACTTCTGACCTCTAGCTCAAGTAACCAAAGGACATACACGATTCCGTAGATACAATGTGTTTTGCCAAAAAAAAATGTATGAAATTCTTCTATAGAACAAGCTAGTACATACACGACCTCTAAAAGTGCCAACTCTCAGTGGAGAGATAAAGCCTCGTCTTCCTACTCACATGAATCTCGAGAGAGAAGGGGGATGCAGGCGACGAGAGAGCCGAGAGGAGATGGAGATTTTTGTTGGGCTGTAGGCAATGGGCCTTGTTCGGTCACCGTCAGTAATTCTCGGTTCCGTTGGTCATTGGAAAAAAGTCCAATATATCTCCCTCAAATATAGGTTGGATCTAGTTCGTATCCTTCAACCGCAAAACCAAGTCTATCGACCCCTCCAACTATTAAAACCATGTAAAACGGCTCTCTCGACTGTTTGGAGGATGATCGGCAGTCCAGTCATCAAGGAAGCCTCATGTAAGCCGGAAGGGAAAAAACGTAGGGCAATATGTCAGCCCCTACCCTTCTTGCCAACTCTCGTTTTCTCTTTCTTTGCGAAAACCTGCATCACACTAGTTCTTTCCAAATTTTTCCTCTTTATGCAGGTGCCATATTAAACTTATCTTCATAAAGCAATTATTAATTATTTTCTTAAAACCTTGATTTGAACCTTTTTAAGAAATTAACATCCAAATCTAATAGCAAAAGTCCAAGTTTGCTTCTTGGTGGGCCCAATTGTTGATGGTCGTTAAGTGCAAACTTTCACCATCAACTCCTGCATAAAAGAATACAAAATATAATATCAAACTTAATGGTAGGGGTTTATTACCAACCATTTCTACTAGTATTGGTAAATATGAGTATATAGGTGAATTTTGGATTAAAACAAACCCGCGATGTGACAAAATGTATCTCTGACCAATCATACGCGAGCACAAGGATTGGAAGGCCCACATAATAGCCAAAACCAACCTAAAATGGGGCCAAACCATCCTCAACCGTCATAAGAGCCCACCTGTTAGTCTCTGGTGAAAGGCGGTGGGGAAGTGGGGGACCCAGGGGTCGGCCGAACCATCAGTGCCGCCACTCATCCCCATCTTCCACGTGGAGGTCTAGGATTGCTCCTCAATGACGGTTGTGGGTGAACTGACCTCCACAACCATCATAACTGCCCTATAAAAGGAGAGGCTCATTCACTTCCAAAATACACAACAAAATGGAGTACAACTCACTTTTATATTTTAGGCACCACTTTAGTACGTGGAATCAAGTAGAGAGTGAGAGGAAGCTCTAGAAGGAGTGCCTCAAATATCGGAGTTCTCTCTGGGAAGTTTCGGAGGAGTGCTGGATCTGTCGGCATTCTTCCACTGGAGTTTCGAAGAAGCGTCGGAGTTGTCGGCCTTCTTTTCTTGCTTGTACCTTGCTGGATGCTTCTTTTAATAAAGTAAGTATTTGAGATCTTCTTATGGTATTTAATTTATTTTCTTGAGTGAGATATATTCCCATCATTACAAGTTCATCGCTTAGTTGATTTCTAAAGTGCTCTAGTACTAGGATTTAGGAATGAAGTTCCTGCGCAAGGCTAGAGTAGTAATAAAAAACTTAGGTGTGATGTCTAGGTTAGCGGTTACCTTCGTTTGTTGTGTGCTCCATGGATAGTGAGGTAGTCGGTAGGTGGTGACAGCCCTGCTCGTTTTTTTGCATCCATCCACGTTCAGGTACATTATGGAGCCGTAGGACAGAGTCAGCTTGGTAGGTCAGGGGAGAGCCGGTGTCCAAAGCAATCGATAGGGTTTTACCTTTAACTCAAGTTTAGTAAATTAACCTTTAGGAATCCTCTTTAACCTTAGCCTACCATTACTTGTTGTTCTTGGATAGGATCCTGTTCTTAGATATACACAAGTTCCCCATGATTCGATACCCTTGGAATACACTGAGGTGAGTGCTACAACGATATTCGTGCGTTTGCGGATTTATCTGTGACCGTATCAAATACCACCACCAACCCAGTGTTCACAGTCATTACGTACCGATTTCGACCGTCAATTACCTCAACACATAGAGAGAGAACTAAAATTTTTTGCACATATGTTAATTAAAAATAACATAGTTCCACTTGTATTGTAGGGATTATACAATAAATTAAAGGCGAAATGAGCCGGCATACAAAGAAACACACCTCTGGTGAATCATGTACAAGTAAATGGATTGATGGGTCCACATGTCAACTCAAACCAACTCAAAGTGGGGCCGATCGACCCTGCACCTACCAAGGAGCCCACATGGTAGTCTCTGGTGAAAGGCGATAGCACTTGTTCGGTCAAACCAGGCCGAGCGCATCTCACCTCCTCCTCACACGTGGCAACTCCTCAGTCCTTCCTAATGACAGTTAATGGCGCACCGACCTCCCTAACCGTCTTAATCAACCGTCATTGAGGACTATAAAAGGAGAGGAGCTTCTCACTTCACAACACACACTCAAGAAGCAATTCTCTCATTCCTATAGTTGTATCTTCTCTAGTAGTAGTGGAGTTAGGCTTAGAGTACTCTTCAGTTACAAAGTCTTCTCGGACATTTGGGTATGTCTTTAGTACTTTACTCTTCTTGTAAGACTATGAGTTTAATAAAGGAATTATCTTCTTTACTTATTACTGTTCATAGTTCATATACTACTTTATTAGTTATGTGTTCTATGACTAGTGTATACTTCATTTATATGCTTCACTTGATTAGGATAGTCGATCTATGCCACGGCATCGGTCCAATGATCTTAACGGGTTGCAGTAATTCTAATTTGTCCATCCGAAGGGTGGGAGTCCCAGGGGAATTAGTGTCATTATTTATTAATATGAGCATGGTGCTTAGACTAATTAAATACCATTGGATGCAGGTATACCCCATGGAAAACGAGGTAGGCGGCAGGTGGTGACAACCATGTCTGTCCTTTGTATTCCTCCACGTCCAAGTATGATGTAGAAGTTCGTAAAATATCATAACCATGCTGGGAAACCAGCAAGGGATAGTCTCTCGGTAGTGCCTGGGTGCCTAGAACTAAGTATTAGCCTTATAAGCATGTTTTTGTTAAGTGTAAACTAAACATTATAAATATAGAAGTACATATTAACCTTAGCTCTCTTTAGACCTTCTCCACTGACTAATGTATTATTATTAGAGATGAGTCTCCTGTGTGTCACACTACCCAATTATCAATATTATCCTTTACCCCTGTTTAGACCATGATATACTAATTATAGCATGATTACAAATACATGAACCCACTCTTTACACCGCCGCCTTCCTTGAGGAAAAACAAATATGATACCATGAAATACTCCGTGAAATGTTACAGTGGTATCCATATGATTGCGGATTTATTTGTGACCGTATCAAATACCAACCTAGCCCACCAAGACCCAAACCCTAACCTTGCTAACCTTTCCTAGAAGTCTAAATTAGGCCCCTTAGCTTTCCCTTCCTTTATTTGGAAAACGTCCATATTGTCTCCCTCAGCTATATAATGCCATTATACAGTTTTCCGAGTACGTGCTCGGTATTCCCTGTTATATATAATGCCTTCTAGAGAATATTTTTCAGCAACAATCAAGCATTCGAGTAGGTAATGGTTGAGTACGCCCCATTGTCGAGAACGTTCTCAAAAAATACGGAGTTGTCGGACCAAACCTACCAACAAAGATCGGCGGCCTATCTCACATCTAGTACCGATCACGACCAGGTCTATCTGTGAAAAGGTTGCTACGTATAATCTCCTCACGAACATTATCGGCTTGATCACTGACATGATTGCGAACGGATGTCCAATATACTTATAAGTTGGGTATGTGAACTCATGTTGGTCACATGAGATGCACATGTAATAACCGACTCAAGCGCCTCTACGAGTGGTTGAGGTACGACTATACACCTGGTCCTCGACCAGCGTGGTGGCGATCCTCCCACCACGTCTACGACTGGTCGAGGTACGACTACACATCTGGTCCTCGACCAACATAGTAGCGATCCTCCCACCATTTTTGTTAATCCTGTACGAGCGGTCGAGATACGACTACACACTTGGTCCTCGACCAATGTGGTAGCGATCCCACCACCTCTATGAGTGGTTGAGGTACGACTAGACACCTACTCCTCGACCAACGTGGTAGCGATCCTCCTCCCACAATTATGAGTGATCGAGGTATGACTACACACTTGGTCCTCGACCAACATAGTAGTGATCCTTCCACCATCTCTACGAGTGTTCAAGGTATGACTACACACCTGGTCCTCACCCAGTGTGGTAGCAATCCCTCCATGTTTAGGGTACATCATAGAGCCGTAGGTTGAACTCAACTTGACAGACCAGGGGAGAGTCGGTGCCCGAAGCAATCGATAGGGTTTTACCTTTAACTCAAGTTTAGTAAATTAACCCTTAGGAGTCCTTTTTAGCTTTAGCCTACCATTAGTTGTTTCTTTGGATAGGATCCTATCCTTAGATATGCACACACGTTCCCTACGATTCGATACCTTTGGAATACTCTAAGGTGAAGTGCTACAGCGTTATTTGTGCGTTTGTGAATTTATCTGTGATTGTATCAAATACCAACAAGCATTTCTGGCGCCGTTGCTGAGGAACGGTTGTTGTATCATCTTCGAGCCTGATTCATTCTCATATCTTTTCTTTTCTTTTCTTTTCTTTTCTTCTATTCTCTTCTTACCTATCATGGAGCACCTTTTTATGCAAAACCTTTCTGCTACAAGGGCCAAGTTCTGTGAGGCATCTTTTTCTTCAAAACCTATCCGTTCATCTGGCTATGAAGTTTGTTGTGGTTTTATAGCCATGGTTCGGGAATAATCCTTCTTGGGGCGCGAAAGCGAAAATCCTTACCATTATCTGCGTGAATTTGAGCAATTGTGTTCATGCCTGACAATCGCGGGCATGACACAAGAAACCTTAAAGTGGAAATAGTTTCCCTTCTCTCTTACAGAGAGGGAGAAGCAATGGTACACCCATATCGTGAGAAAACTGTATGGTGAATGGGAGGAATTAAAAAACAGGTTCTGTCTTGTTTTCTTCCTATTAACCCATGTAGTCTCTCTACATAAGAAGGTTCTCAACTTTCGTCAGAATGAGAAGGAATTCATTGGTGCAGCCTAGGCTCATTTCTCCTTGTTAACTCGAGACGACCTAGACTTGTCTCTACTCGATCACGTGTTGTTGTAGCACTTCCACTCGGGTTTAGAGAAGGAGTCTGCCATGTATCTGTTGATGTGAAATTTCGTCGTTCACACAAAGGCCTAGGAAATCGGCTTAGCTCCAGTGCAGGTCCTATCAAACGGATTGAAGGCATGCCAGTTAGTTTAATCCTGCAACTAGCAAGATAGACAAATTGACCGTACAAGATCAAGAAACCTATTGGCCAATAAGCTGATGGCATGTTGCGATGCAAGCCGATGTCGATAGGGTTTTGATCAATCGGATATAGATTCAATGTAGATTCAAATAATCAGGTAAACAATAAAATTTGTGTTATCATCGGCTAGAACTAAACAATATCATAATCATCAATAAATCGTTCTTTATCAAAAGCAATCTTGATATATCAGACCAAACCAAAACAATATAAGATCGAAGTTGATAAAGATAGATTTAACTAAAGATTATATAAGTTTGAGTATAAGCCGATGTAACTCAAAATAATAATGAGACAATATAATGTGAATCAATCGGCCAAAACTGATATAGTGTAATTGATGTAGATCCAATGGTTAAAACATACATCAGCTGTAGATCTGATGTAAATAAACTAAAGTGTATATCGGCTAGACAACCGATACATCTAATAGCTAAAGCTCAAAATAACAATAACATCGGCTAGCACTCCAATTAATGTTGCATAAAAACCTATCGATTTAACAAGACTTAGATTATCAATGTCAATCTAGTAGGTCGGACCTAACCGATATAGCACGAGATTGTATATAATAATATAGTACTCAATGAATCAATAAGCCTTATGCAAATGTGACGGATATATAAAATCTATCTTAAAATAACATCATGTTTAGAGAAACGTCAACTTGATCAGAATATCAGACTAAATCGAGAAAATCCCAACTAAGTCGATGTAAAACTAAACAATAATGTGATTGAAAGTAGAGACGATATACCAGATAGGCAACACTTGCTTCGACCCGATTAGAATATCGGACCGAACCGACGAAGTCCTAGCGACGCCGATGCAAGCGAAGATGATAGAACTTACTTCTCGTTGAAGGTCGGACTTAACCGATGCAGCCCATGCTCGAAAAATAAGAACTCGCCGGGAGTAAAACCTCCGTAAAGAGAGTGGCGATGCACCGAAAGTTGTATATAGATCTAGAGATAAATTACAGGGACCCTATGTGTACATATTTATATCCATGGGTAGATACTAGTCCTTATTGGACATGACACAGACTTTCATAAAGATACAAGTCCTGATCGTACTCTAAATAATCTTTCCTAAAAATAAAAAGGAGACTAACTGACTTCGTCTAATTAATAGATAAATTGTCATACCGCATCCTTCTTGAACTTGGCCTCTTCTGGATAAGTTTCTTTTAATTGATTAATTTCCTTAACCAAATCCACTAAGAATCCGATTGCTGGCGACTGATAATTTCCATCAACCAATTCCAGTACTCTGAGGTTGATACTGACTCTAGGCCGATGATGATTTCGGGGCTTACCAAATCTCGATACTTCCACCAAAGGTTCGTTCGCACACATAACGACGTCGGAAGGTAGGGAACTCTTGGATCGTATCCTAGAGAACACCTCCTTCACTCGTTGCGAAACCGACTTGGAAATCAAGGATACACATGAGGAACCTTCAATGGCCAAATCAGAGCATACAACCTCCATATCCCAAGATTTGACTGTTGAATCCTCACCTGAACCTCGAGAATCAAAGATAAAAGAAATTCAACATTTGGAATCCCATTCCAGTTTGAGAGTGATCTTTTTGAAGATTATGGAAACACCTCAAACTATTCTTGCCAAAAGAGGCCACCGGTCCCACGTAGTTCTCGTGCACCACTCGGGGAGAATCTCTTCAAAGAGACAGTGTAGGATTTAACTACCATCATGAGTGATGAGTGGTTAAGGGAGGCGGAGCTTTCTTCTGAAGTAATTTATATTAGCTCCCCGTCCTTAACGATTACATGTCTCATGAGAGAGGCCATGATGCAAACTCTTTATAATCTCACTGTTGGTGCAAATATTATGTCCGCAACCTTTGCATTAAATTGCTTGAGGAACAGTTGGCACCAACAGACAAAACCTTTTGGAGCCCAACTGGTCCTTTCATCGAAGGTTATGGGATTCTTTGCAGAGTGCCAATCCGACACAATGATGTCGAGGCTATCCTGGACTTCCATGTTTTCGAAGTCTCTGACTTCGATCTTCTCATAGGCCATCCCATAGAGAAACTTCTTATTGATGCATCACATACCGGAGTCCTCAACAACAAACTCGAGAAAATGGTGTTTTCCATCCTGATCTTGCAATCAAAAAATTCTTTGATGGAACCCATTCCTGATTCCAAGCCAATCGAGGAAGTGTTGGCTATCTCTCCTTTTAAGTTGTCACGCCCGGAAATTCGCTAACCCGAATTCCATGCAGAATGTGTATTAAAATCCCTGTCCAGGACCAGCCAGGGTACACAAATGACAAAGTTGTCATACAGATCCATGTCTTACAAACATTATAAAAATCTCTTACATAAACGCAGCGAAAAAAGGAAACAAGCTATACTAATAAAATAGACACTCGCAACGTAGCAACTCCAATCCACAGGCATCCTCGACGGTAGCCACAAGCCTACTCTTCTGAAAAGTCTTCCTCTGATACATACTCCAACTCTGATGTGGGGAAAAATAGAGCAAGACTGAGTACTACCCACTGTACTCAACAAGTCATACCGGAAAGGAAAATAATAATGCAAGTAGTAACAAAGGAGGGCTAAAGAGGTTATTTGCATAAAATACGCATTTTAAAACAATAGTTGAATACAGTAAAAACAGTTGAGTTAATTAATCACAATTGAACCATCACTGTCCAACGCTACACCACGTTGCGACAGGCCCAAACCACCATCTGAACTACACCAGTTCTATTAAATCAGGTTATTAGAAAGTGTAACTAATCACGGTGAATCTGGTTGATCGCCCATAACTGCGGGCACGACTATTCGAATAGTTTTACTCTGATCAGAGGTGTACAACTGTATCCACAAGACACAATCCCACAACACGTTACCGTGCGTTGACATACCACCATGGTACACCGGAAAAGGAGTTGTGACAGGACCCTTCGCACAACCCTTCCTAACCAAGCGCACCACACCTCAGGTTTCGCCCCTACCTTTACACCAAGGTAGGCAGCCCCCTCTTGTGCCTAGGTGAATCCGGCAGCCGATCAACGGGTACACCCCCGCCGACCCAACTCCATCACGCCCACCCTCGCCTGGGTACGTTGGCAAGGAAAAAGCTATACTACAAATCCAGCCATTACCCACGCTGGCTTGTGGAAAGTAAGATAATTCTTCTAGGGTTTCCAGCGAACCGGTCCTTAATTGTCATGAGCACGACCATCAAAACCATGTGCTCACAACCCACCATTAGCATATTTTAATTAAATATTATTACCATGGTGTCTCCTAAACCAAAGTGTCACCATAGGGACTTCATTAATTAATTGTTTAAGGTGATCCCCTTTAGTGAGCTAAGTTAGCTAAGCATGGCTAAGCACTCCTAAACTCAGCAAATGAAGAATTAATTACCCAAGCTATCAAAGGTACAAGATAATCAATATAATTGGCTGAGTACAATAGGTAAGGACCCACATAAAATGACATTATGAAATAATGCAGCATTTACAGAAAAATAAGGTATTTGTAAATTTAGGAACGATATGATCAATGTGAAGCATGACTTGCCTTGCTCCTGCGCTGGGTCGACCTCGGCAACGACCTCGAAGTAAACCGGAGAGTCAAAATTACCGGAATCTAAATGACAAACAAAGCACACAAGCAAATAGGCTATAAGTCTACTGAAACAGAGAACAAAACCATTTTTAATGGATTCTAGAAATTTTTATGAATTTTCTAAAACTTGAACGGACTTAAACGGAGTCTAGATGAATTAGTTATGAATTTTTGAAGTTATCTGTGTTTTTACTATAATAGAAAAAGCCTTAATTGAACTATTGCGCAATAAACCCTAGGGCTGACGTCATGCTGACGGCGGAGGGCTAGGGCTGACATCAGCGGGCGGCGGCGGCTCCAACAGGTGGGCCCACCTGTCGGCGGCACGTGGATCCCCGTCTACGGTGGACCGAGTCTACCGGCCGGCGGCGGCGCACCACGTGGCGCACGCGTGGCGCCGACGCGGCAGCCACGCAGCGGGCGGCACGGCGACGTGGCGGCCACGCGGCAGCCAGGCCGCGGCCATGGCGCGGCGGCCGGCACAGACGGCGCGCGAAGCCAGGGCGCGGGCGCGCGTGGGTGCGGCGGCGGGCGACGCAGGCGGCTGCGGAGCGGCGGCTGAGCGGCGCGGGCGGCTGCGCGCGGTAGCTTGGGCCGGGAGAGGGGAGAGAGAAAAGGGGTGGTGCTCACCGGCGACGACGAAGACGATGGCGGCGGCGACGGATCTAGGGTTTGGGGGGGCGGCGACGCTTGGGGAAACAAGGGAGAGGGTGCCTCGGGCGAAAAAATAAATAGGGGCGGCTAGGGCTCGGCCGGGAATCCCGCCGAGAAACGCGGCAGCGCGGGCGGCGCGGCGGCCGGCCGAGTCGGAGACGGACTCGGTCGCGGCGGCCCCACCTGTCAGTGGGCGCGCG
Organism: Oryza officinalis; assembly: GCA_008326285.1. Lineage (NCBI taxonomy): Eukaryota > Viridiplantae > Streptophyta > Magnoliopsida > Poales > Poaceae > Oryza > Oryza officinalis. The sequence continues at coordinate 29,389,759 of BDMV01000002.1, forward strand.
GCGCGGGGAGGCGGCGTAGCCTCTCGAGCGGCCTTGGGCCACGGCCTCGGGCCAGCCCGAGAGGAGGGACGCGGAGGCGAGGCAGCTTGGGCCGCCTTCGGCTGAGGAGGAGAGAGGCGCGGCGGCTCGGGCGGCTGGGCCGGCCCGGGAGGGGAAAGGGCGCGCGGGGATGGCTCGGGCGGCTTGGGCCGGCCCGGGGGAAAAAGGAATTGGGCTGACGGCCCAAAAGGAAAAAGGTAGAAAAGAAAAAGGAAAAGAAAAAAGGAAAAGGATTTCTAGGGTTTTATTTATTGCACTTGAGGTTTTTAAATGTTTAAAATTATTTCTAGGGCTCTGAAAATTCTACTAAAAATCCTGTTAGTGTATTTTAACAAGGGGAACTCAAGAAAAATCTCACCATGCCATTTCCACTTGATTAAATATATTTTTAAATTGGAATTTGCTCTAGGTTAAAAAGGAAAAATTTGTTTTACGCGATTTAATTTACGAATTTTACCTGGAATGCAAACTTTGGGGTGTGACATAAGTCCCCTGAATCCCTCATCAAAGATGATGCCAATGTATTCGTTGAGGAAGAGGACGATCCTGGAGAAGTGATGTCACGCCTGAAAAATAGAACACTATATTCCGTTTGTGAGTGCATAATTCCTTGTCCCAGGAGGCAAGGTACACATTACAGAGTTGGTAAATATCAGTGTAAACAAGCAAAAGCGAAGATAAAGTACTTTATTACATGGGCGACCAAAGACCCAACACTGAAATATAAACAAATAAAAGGCGACAGCTATGACAGACTACCACAGGCACTTCGACGGCAGGCACGAGCTAGACACCAACGTCTTTAACTCCAAAGTACTCCTCTGCTAGAAGGGGGAAAAAAGGGGAGCAAGGCTGAGTACAACCACCGTACTCAGCCAGCCATGCCGGAAAAAAAATGCAAATATAATGCTAGGGAGAACAAAGGATTCATATATAAGGATATTTTGCATAAAACCAGCATTTCGAAACATTTAAATATTTAAAGGCATTTTAATCCAACACGAACCTATCTCTAGTCAAAATTATCATCATGCCATGCACCGATGCGATCTTGCCTTAACCTAGGCCAACAAGTGCTAACTCCAATTATTTTAGTTTTAAACAGAATTAAATTCTAACTTGGGTACATTGCTCAGCTTGCCCATAACCGAGGGCGCGGCTATTCGAATAGATTAAACTCTGATCAGAGGTGTACATCTTTACCCACCAGACATGTCTTCCTCACGTGTTGCGACGTGCCGCATGCCACCACGGCATACAGACGAAAGTCATGACATAACTCGTCGTTTAGTACTGCCCTAAACAAAGAAGACCGACATAGACTTCCCCCGCCAGGCGCCCTGGGTCGAGCGGACAGTGTATGCCCCCGGGCGTACTGCCAGAGACATCAACCCCACCAAGGGCTTCATCCATCCCTATCCGTGTCTTTTCTGTTCATGACCATACTAGACGACGTGTTAAGCCTTACCCATTAGACAAGTGGTAGTACGGAATATGCTTTGCAATAGAGGCCCAAAGACCGGTCCTTATGACGGTCGAGGTGCGACTAACAAAACTAAGCACCCCGAGCCCAGCCGAAAACAAGTTTGGGGAAATTTTGAAGGGGAAACATCACTTCATGGCTAAACAGCCGCTAAACCAAAATTACCATTATTTATAAATTATTCACAATTCTAATTATTAAAAATTAACTCTAATTATTTCTATGTAAGCAAAGCATATTCCTAAAGTTTCTAGTAAGCACCACATAAATAAAGTCCTTACTAGTTTTATTTTTCCTAGGGTTAGCAAGGATCAAAATAATACAAATAGTAAGGTCGTAACGAGGGAAATCGGTAAGGCTAAATAAAATGGTAATAATCGTGGGAATTTAATAAAGCAAAATGCAATAATTTAAATAAACATAAATTTTGTAAACTGGGATAGCGATATGATCAAAATGACATGACTTGCCTTGCTCGCTACCAAAGTCTTCAACATCAACCTCGAGAAACAGCGGCTCTTCCGGATCTGCAGCGTCGACCCGACATACGCAAAGGAAAAAGGTCAAAAGATAAATAAAAACCATATAAGATGCAAAAACAAAACATACAAATGGGTTCTTTATTAATTAGGGAGAAATTAGAAATTTGAACGGGTCGATTCCGAGTTCAAATAGTCAAGATATGACATTTTGAATTTCGACTGTTGTTTAAATGGAAATTTGCGATTTAGTGAATTAATTTTCTAAAGGAAATTCAATTCATTGCGTCAGCCATAGGGTGCACTGGGTCCATGGGGTGGGTCCCACCTGCCAGCCACATGGTCCACCGTGAGCCGGGCGCACCGAGGCGGCTCACGGTGCACTAGCGCCCAGGCTCAGCCGGGCAGGAGCGGCGGCCTACCGGCGACGGCCTACGTCGGCGGTGGTGGCGCAATGGGGTACGGGAGGGGAAACCACAGAGAGAGGAGAAGGCGACGGTTCTCACCGTGTGGTCAAGACGGCGAGGACAACGGGGTTGGCCGGTGGCGAGGAAGAGAAGGAGGTGGCGATGCTAACAACGGCGATGCCGGGCTCCGGGGAGGTCCCGATCGTCGGCGAGGGAGACCGGAGTTGCGACAGCGACGTCGCAATAGGAGAGCGGTGCGGCGGCTCGGGAGAGCGGGAGAGGAGAGCGGCGGTGTGCGGGGAGGAAGGAGGAGGCCGAGGGCTTCCTTTTATAGGCCGGAGGGAAGGGAGATGGGCGCCGGGAGGGAGATCGACGCCGGCCATGGTGGAGCTCACCATTGATGCAAGCCTTCAAAATCCACCACGAAATTAAGCCGATTTGAGTGGGATTTGTTGGGGAATTGATGAGGAGGATGTGAGGAACCCATTTTTGCAATTACTTGGGAGAGAAATCGACCGTGGAGGGAGATCGAGAGGCGACGGCGGCACTTCGGTTCACGGGAGAGAGAGAGACGTCTGGAGGTAGAAGACGACCAGCAGCTGGGCTAGCTGGGCCGCGTGGAGGAGGCAAAATGGACTTTTTCCGAGGGAGAGGGAGAGAGTTGGGCCGACCCAAGGAGAGGGAGGGAAGGAAGAGAGGGAGGAGGATGTAAGAGGACAAAAAATAGACTTCTCTCACGGGCTGAGAGAGAGAAGGACGACTTTGGGCCGAAAATGGCCCAAAGAGAAGGAGACAGATTTATTTTAGTTTTTCTTTTTTTGAAAATAAGAGAAAGGTGATTGTTGTATTAAAATTATTTATTATGCTCTGAAAATTCAAGTAAAAATTGTTTAAATATTTTGAAGCATGAGGAATTCAACAAAAATTCCCACACTCCGGTTTGGGTTGAATCTTGGGGACAATAAAATTTTAGGGTGATTTTAGGGCGCGATAGGTGATCGAGTTACCCAAAACTGATCCGCCTTCGCGACCACCAGTTGAGCTCAAACCTCTTCCTTCAAGCCTGTCACACCCCGATTTTCGATCGGGATTAAAAATTTCCTAATAATACATTTTCCAGAAATTAAATAAAAATCAAAAGCAATTTAAACAAGTGAAATTAGCAAGGAAATCAAAAATTTCCTTTAAAAATCATGGCCGGAAATATTTTTGTAATATTCTCTGTGCCTTAAAGTACTCTCCAAAATTTTTCGTGAATTTTTGGAGCTAAAGAAATAATTTTAAAGTCACAAAGTTCATTTAACTGATTAAATTAAAGGAAAAACAAATTAAAAATGTCCCCTTTTTGTTTTGGGCCGTTTTCGGCCCAAAACTTCTCTCTCTCTCCCGGGCCCCGTCCCTTCTCCCCTCTCCGGCCCAGCCACCCGAGCCGCCGCGCCTCTTCTCTCCTTCGGCCCAAGGCGGCCCAAGGCCGCGCCCCCGCCGCCTCCGCGTCCCTCCCCTTCCCGGGCCGGCCCGAGGCCGTGGCCCAAAGGCCTCCCGGAAGTCCGCCGCGCCTCCCCCGCGTCACCCGGTCGCCGACGGGTGGGGCCCGCGGCCGAGCCGTCCCCAACTCGGCCGGCCGCCGCCGCGCTCGCGCCGCCGCAAACCCCGGCGGGTTTTCCGCCGCGCCGCCAACCCTAATCGGCCCCC